>ML777646.1:77773-134165 GCA_009831015.1 Picea engelmannii
TTCCCACATTCTAGTATAAGATTAGATTATTAGAATTTTCTCATTTTTCATGTTAACCCTAAACCTCATCATCTTTTGTGCTTTATCAAGGAGAACATGTAATTATACATATGTAAATATGCATGAATATCATCTCTTACCTTCATTATCTTGAACTATAATTCATTCTTAATTATTTGACCTCATTTGATTTTTTTTTTACAAAACCCTTGATAAAAGGTATATCAATTTCTTCAACCACATTAATCCATTCGGTTGTCCAAAATTTCTACATAGTAAACAAACATAACCTAGATTGTATATGTAATTAACTCCATAGTGTCTGATACTATTCTTTTTTATGTCATGTATACATATAAAATTACAATTTACCATTCGATTATCCAAAACTTCTACATAGTAAACAAACATAACCTAGATTGTATATATAATTCAACTCCATAGTGTCATATACTATTTTTTTTTATGTCATGTATACCTATTGAATTATAATTTACCTTGCAACCATATTAGATAAGCTCTAAATCTTTCTTCAAACAATTTTTTATTCCATTTTTTCATACCCCTCTTCAAACAAGTTTTTATTCCATTTTTTCAGACCCCTTGAAATATTGAATACATGCCTTATCATCTCCACGCCTTATCATATCCACACCCATTGGTATGTTTATTCGTGAATTCAATTACTATATCATCTTTACTTTAAATCATATTCTTTTACTATTACATAAATCTAGTTAGGTATCATGATAGCCCTAGGAATATAACTTCTTGGTAAATATCATATTAAAACATGAAGTGTCATTCCTTCCCTATCCCTTTTTTGTAATAATTCCCCTTCTTGTTCTTCTCCATTTTTTTTAATCAAAGATTCCCATTATATGCTCTCGTTATTTTACACTACTCTTGTATGTTTCTATGTTCTTTGTTCATATCTCCTTTCTAAACATTTTGATTCTGATTGTGAAAAATGGTTATTATTTTACTTCTATACCTTTATATCGCATTCATGTACTTACACTATTTTATGGCTCAACCTTTATGTTATTGCATCATTTATAACTATTCCTTCCTATTTTTTACTATCCCATTTTGTATCAATGTCATGGATGACTCTTCCATCCTATCTTGGATATATAGTCAATATTTTATATTATATCGTCATTTAGTTTACTCATGTCCTTTCCTTCCGTTTATAACTACTATTCCTTTCTATTCTTGGTATCGATATTTTTTCTTTTGTTGTTGGTAAAGTATTAGTCTATTAACTATAGACAAAATATATGAAAGTGTTGAAAAATCCAACCTATGAGATCATGACCCTTTGAGTAACCAAAAGGACTTTCCTATAGCAGAAACGAGGCCAATAAATTGTTCATATGTTTTTTGAAAAATTTTGTAACATTTGTGTGAAGATAATTACACTTATGTCCAATAGTAAATAAACAAAGATAAATATGAAAACTAAAATCAAAGCATCTTCCATCAACCATCACGAGGAACCTACAACAAAAACATTTCTTTGAGCAACATCAGTTGAATTGTTTGGACCCAAGTAGTGTTGATCTCGAGGAGTGAAGGATCCGCCCAGCCGATTCACCATCCATGAGAAAACCTCAACAATGCAAGTGTTCTGAATTTCTACAACCTCCATATGCCCCTTTAACTACCTGAAATATTCATCTTTGGGAAACAACCCGAAAGATACCAGTGATTTTTTGTGTCGGTAGAGATCTATTATACGAAAGAAGATGGAATTTTTTGTTCCGTTAGAACCGAGATCCGGAATGAGACCTCCAACTTCATTCTCCACTTCCTTAGCCTCGATAAATTCTCAAACAAGATGAAAGTCCTCCTCTAATTCTTGTATGGAAACCTTGGCTACTTCAGGGACAGTGTCAGAGTAAAAATATGTTACTCCTTTAGCATCTTTGGCAGCATGGGATTGATTGGTTGCATGATGACCAAGTCTCCCGTCTCTACCATCACTGCTTCCGTTGATATGAACTTTTTCGTCATATCTGAATATTTTGAGGTAATGATTTGCTTGTTGTGATATCACAGGATCCTATTGGAGGTGATCTTCATTTGTAATGAGGGTATTAGAAAGAGTAATGCCATAATAAATACCCATCATGTCATTACCTAGGGTTCCTCTCATACTTAACTCTTGATGTACTTGCACTCGCAAAAGTAATGAATTTCTAGATCTTTCCGAAGTGACTAGAGTGCTTAAAAAGAATGCATCGATTTGTTTCCTTGGGGGGAATCTGTCCTACACGTGTTTGTGGCTTCTCTATGTGGTCTCGAGAGAACCCCATTCGGGGGAATAATATCTTCTTGCACTAAGGAGAGGGTATATTTCTTGAGATTGTGAGAGGGGAGTTCGACCCAAGAAATGTCAATAGACTTTGAGGGCTTGAGGGGTTGTCGAAGCTCGCATTGGAAATGATATCAACAACTTTGTTGGCATTTCTCTTGACATGAGCAGCGAGTAGAGGGTAAGAGAGAACCAATAAGAGAAATCCAGGCTTCCAAGTACCAATGATATGAGATTTTGGAGGTTGTTGAGCCCATTAAAGCTTGGTGATCAAGTGAATGATGCATCTACAATCACCTTTTACTAATAATTTTTTAAATTGAAGTATTTGAGAAATTTGAAGGCCTTTAATCAAAGCCCAAAGTTCATCCATAATATTTGACTTGATACCTAAGTGAACATAGTAAACATGAATAATTAAAGTCCAAAGTTCATCCATAATATTTGAGTTGATACCTAAGTGAACATAGTAAACATGAATAATATGATTATTATTGTCTCTAAAGACTCCTCCACAACTAGCGGACCCATGATTTTCTTTTCAAGCTGCATCAAAGTTTAGTTTTATAAATCCAGGGGGGGCATGAGGAGGGAGAAGATGGTTTGTGACACAGCCCCCCTCCCCTCCTTGGGGGTTGCGCGGCCTCTCGACCAAGGATCTTCAATGTCTAAGTGAGATCGACTCTTCGGGACTCTCCTAGCCCCACCAATCATTTTACACAGGACCCTTTTTCTCCTAGGTGTAGGTCTTCCGAGACCCACGGGCTCCTGCTAAGCCCCTGTCCTTCTTCACATGACCTTGAGCTATGACCTCAGGTCATTCCTCTTCGTGACTCTACGCTTCAGAGGTTTTTTGAGTAGCTCATTCTCTTTTCCCAATCTCTGAATCGATGAATCTTTCTGGACCCGATCTACAGTCCACGTCTTTCTCACAACCAACAACTGTGACCTTCTTTGGACTCCAGCTAATCCAAAATTTAGGGGGTATATGGTCTATATTCAGATGCAAAAGTAATAAAACTATAAAGCTAACAGGTTGCCCATATGGGTCAAAGAGAGTCCCACCTCTCCATTAATGTATTGGGTTTTATTTTCCACTACTTAGTTAGATGGCTAGTTAGATATATTATTATAATAATAGAGACTCATTTAATGAGCTCTTCCCATTATTGTATCGGGTTTTATTTTCCACTTCTTAGTTAGTTGTATAGTTATATCTATTATACTAATAATAGAGACTCATTTAATGAGCTCTTTTTTACTTTGTCCAATGAAACATTTTGTAATGCTATATAAAGGCCTAGCAAGCATTTTCATAATATCAAGTTACTCATTTTGGCTTCTCTCATATTTTCTATTGTTCATTGTGAGATTCATTAGCTCTAAGTGCTTTACTAGTAGTTAGTTTTAGAGGTGATGCTCTTCTTTGAGCCTCACCTCCGAAGTACTTCATTTACATATTGTTTTTGTCCATGATTTTTTGTACGCAAGATAGGCCTTCGAGAGTTAATCCATAGTGATCTTCCCTTTCTTTTTGAAGTACCTTTCCTTCAAAATACATATATCTATGTCACATGTCTCTTCTGGATCCAACAGTCCATATTCACTTCACTCTTTGCGACTTCGCGAAGATTTCTCTTTCCTCTACACAAACCTTTCTGAAGTTCTTTCTCGAGAAATCTCAAATTTGTTGCCTTGTTCATCCCAACGATCAATGTTGAGGATCTACTCTGGGCTTCGGAGCTTCGACAACCTTGTACTCCACTCACTTGAAAACTCTCGGAGAGTGATTTCTTCAGACTTCCATATCTCTTGGCAACTATTCCTCCAGATCATGGACATTCTCGCTTGGCTTCGGGACTTCGGGACTTCACTATTGCATTCTCCTGTCGATGTCTGGACGCGGGTCTGACAGTCCAGATCTCTCCTCTTGCAGCTGATCTATCGGTTGTTGTAGCTCCTCCACTTAAACTTGGCTTCCTCCTGAAATTGGGAAAAAACGTCTAAGTATGAAGGATGTGGCCTTTGATATTCCTATTACGAACACGACTATTGGGTATTGAAAGTGTTTTTCCTTCTAAGATTTGGGACTTGGAATACGTCTTCTTATGTGCCCTCCTTGTGCTTTCTGTGTATTCTTGCATTCAACTCTCTTCCAAGTCTTATCCTTTTGGTGTACCCTCTAGGCAACCTTCCTCCCAAAGCTTCAAATTAATTTCTCGCACACTCCTTGCACTTGACCGAGCCTTCAGATGGCTTCTTTCAACACTTGTCCAAGTGTTGGCCTGGTGCATTCCCTGCACAGGTCTTCCTCCAGAGTGTTCAACAACTCTGCGAGTGTCCTCCTCTGACGCTCCTCTTCTTAGAACTCAAAAATCAATTCCTTTTGTGCACACTTGCACCTTCTCGATTCCCTCCTGATAGAGCTCGACAAAGTTTTCAACATATTTGTTTTACGCTTACTCCTGCGCAGACTTTCCTCCAAGGTATTCAGTAACCTTGTCTCTTTGAGCCTCCTCTGCACAGACTTTCCTCTAAGATGTTCAACAATCCTGAGGTTCCCCTTTGAGTCATAATTTCTTTGGTGTGCCCTCTTGGCACGTTCTTCTCTGATTTGAAAGATTTCAGATGTGCATGGCTTGTGCTAGCTACAAAGTTTCCAATATTCTATTATGCACTTCTTGCACAACATAAAGAAACTAGAATAGTTTAACAACTCTCAAATGGATAGTGAATTCTATCCTCCCCTGTATATGGAAATTAATACACACCTACAACATAAATTCATTAAAACACAAAAGACATTCATAAACAAACACCCACCACACAGGAATTTGTAAACAGTGAAATCTATTCTTTTATGTTAATAACAGAATGTCAATTACAATGTGTGAGCTCGAACTACAACTAAGTCTCGACTCTTCTCTCCTCTGTTTGGCTTACAATAATTTACAATCGATTTTTCAGTAGCCTCTACCAACCAACCACCTCTACTAGGCATATGTGACAAATATTTATACAAGAGGAGAATCATCGAGTCTTTCCCTCCAACTACTTTAGTGGTGTCTAATCATCATCAAAATGCCTATCTACTCAGACAGATTACAATGAGTGAAAAATCTAGTCCGAATCGGATCTAGATCCCTCCTATCGTCAACGATTTAAGGCGACCTCATCTACATCTTGTGCGAAGGCATGATTTGGCTCTTCTAGCCTGACAGTATTTAATTGCTTTAATTACATTTAAAATTCGAGGGAAAAATGAGAGGGTTGGCGCCTCTCCCCTCCTTGAATGTGCACCAATGTGTTGAATAGATGGCGCGTGATGAGTTGGAGTGATGCTCCTGCATCATACTTCACTACTACGAAAAATTCATGTGCTCCTCCTCATGATCTTCCTAGCTTTGTCGAAATGCTCCTGGATCCCAAACTTTCCTCTGGAGCTATCCTCCCACTCCTCTTCTTTGTTGTTGTTGTTTCCCCGCTGCTCTTGCAGGTCCTCCTCTTTTCAACTTCCCTTTGTTGACAACTTATTTTGTTGACTTCAACATCATCTCTCTTATCTCATCTATCACCTCTTCCATGTGCCCTTTTGGCTAGTTTTCCTTATGTAGTCTTCTCTGATGCAATTCCTCATGTCAGTCGATGGGTAGATCAAACTGATCCCCCATGATACCTCCATCTCCTATGGTGTTGGCTGGCCACTCTGCTGCAGACTCTAGTTTTGCAGGTCCATCACTGAGTTGTTTCTTAATTATCTCCTCTAACAGCCCAATTTCTGCCAATTCTTCTACTGGTTCAACTCTAGCTTCCTTTAGCTTCTCCTCATGCTGGCGTGTTTCCTATGACATGGATATCTCTAGGAATCCATCTTCTAGTTATGGATTTTCCAACCAATCCTCTAGCATGTTCAACTCTGTCTCTGTAATGTACCCAATTTTACCAAAATAAAAAATAAAACATAAATCCGAGGAACATTAGATCTCTATGTTCTTTGAACAACTTATTCTAGAAGACTTATAGTTAATATAAGTACGTAATTATCATCATTGCTAACTTCTGTGAGGTTCATTTTTCTAGTTATCAAAACGATCAAATGTCATCTCGAAAGATTTCTTACTCTGAGTTACCTCATGCTGCACAGAGTTTCTATACTGAAGGGCAAGGGGTGACTTTGTTGTATCCTCACCTCTCAGACTTCAAGCATATCTACTAAGATAACCTTTCATATTTAAACATTGACCTTCATGCAACTTCAATCCTACTAGTATTATAATACTATCATATATGTATTTGTTTCATACATAGGACCCTTAGTCCTATACTCATTTCTAAGCCTCGACCTCTATGTTAGCGCACATGAGCAAACCCCATTTGACATTTCAAAATAAACCTACCTACACAAATGACAATGTTTAAGACATAAAGAGTCGAAAGCATGTACCCATAACTGAAAAGAATTATAGGCCTAACATAACAGTGATCATACATTACTTTAAATGACCAAACCAAGGCCTTGTGAACACAGGTCGTGTTAAACTCTCAATCATCCTTATTATAGTTGTCTCTTTTGGAAAAACTCATTGATAACGAAATGTTAGTCGCTCCTTAACTGAACGATAACCTAGGTTTGATAATCCTACATAATGTGCCTTAAAGGAGTCGTCCTCTCTCGCATTAATTTAGTATTAATTTGAAAGGTTTTGTCCGTCTTGATTTAAGGAATCTTTTCTAGTCCATTAATGGAGAACCTGAGGGAGGTAATTCCAAGGTTGTCACTAGACCTCATGTACAATAAAATTCTGCCACCTCCGTTCAGTCACATGGTCCGATACAATATTCGTACTTCCACTATTACTTTGCATAGTAGGGGTTTTCCAGGGCTATTGTGAGTCTTCTGTATGATGTTTCAGTGTTACTCTATGTTTTTCCATGGGCAAGTGAGGCTGACGACCTAGAGATCCTTACCCAAGGAAATGCAGAACGGTTATGCGACCACCTGGTAAGTCCACAACACACTTAGACTATATGTAGTCGGGTGGTAATTCATAAAGTTTTAGTGATCTCTGCAACTATTATTCTTACGATTTCTAGTGAAGATTATCCTCGTTCGTTAGCCTTTAACTCTCTTGAATATTTATCTCTGGTCATGGGTAGATACATAATTTTAACAGAGGTTACGACTTGTGTCTTAGATTTTCCATGAGGTAGCCATTTCATTGTGTAACAACCATTAATTTATGAAGGCTTTTACACAGGTGGTTTTTGTTCGGAACGGGAATAGTCTCAGATGTTCTAGGGTTCCGTCGACAACAAATACCCTCAGATATTTATTTGTTGTGTAACCTAGCATTCAATTTGGGAGTTGTTCATGGAATTTCTAATGCTGTGAAACCAATGGTTAAACCCCAATGTAAAGACCCTAAGAGAACCAATGCCGAGTAGTCTTGTTATGTTTAAATTCCTGCTAGGGAAAGATCCATATCTTTTTCCCGAGGATTTCTGCTAGGGAAAGCTCTCGACTCTCATTATTCAAACTTTCTCCTTAACTATGTTGACCCTTACCATGTTCGTTGTAGAAAAGATAGTTTGTATTCTTCCCTTGTTTACTCTGTTCGATTTAGTATTAAGTCTATCAGTTCTCGACTTCTTGGCTTACTGTGGAGACAAGGTATTCTCAGGTCTCTAAGTTGTGAAGTCACGACCACATTCTTGTAGTCGTGGTAAGATTTTCTTTATTATTGTATAGGGTTTTGGCTTCAACTCAAAATTTTACCCTAATCGCGCCTATACATGCATAGATACAAGTTCTAAGTTTCCACTATATAGCATTATTCAAAACTTCATAACTATTAAAGTATTTATGTTTATTCTTTGTTCGGAATCCGATGGTTATTTCGTTATGTCCTTGGTTTATTCTCGCTTAGTGACTGGTAATTTTCATTTTCTTATGATTGTAAAATCAAAAATCTCGTGGCAACATCTGTGACTTGAATTCGTATGTTTTGTTTGTGGAGTCTTTTTTATACTGTGTCCTTGAATCCAACTCTGGTTGAAAAATCTTCTTTATTTTCCTACTATAGTCCATGGTTAAAGATTTGGTTGATGTGATCTAATGATGGGACCCATCAGGACAACCTTGGTTTGCCTTTCCCCCTTTGGGTCTATATATGATTTCTTCGATGACACAGATAGACAACAACAGGCCCAAGTCACAAGCTAAGTGAAGTTATAAATTACATCTGTGGTATTTCTTTGGCATAGAATATATCCTAGTAATTAATCTATGTTTACCATTTCAACTTTTATTCACTTCTAATCTAATATTAATTAACATTTTCTTGGTTGCCTTGTAGGGTTATTAATCATCCAAAGTCCTAGGACTCCAAAATTCATGCCTTGTCCAAAAGGTACTCAGGTTCCAATCTTACAACATTCCTTTTAAAAAATATACAAATGACTCCTTGTTCTATCATAAAGATCTTGTTTTGGCCTACAATACTGCTATCATGGGAAATATATTAGGCTCCTATAATAGCTGGTTAATTTGTATATTCAGTTTTAAAGAAAGGACATAAGGGAAAACCCCATGCTTTCTGTATTTACAATTCCAAACCTTTTCTTTTGTGTTAATGTGATGGAACATGAATGTACTAATTTCTCCCAAAATGTATATCCGATTTAGATGGAAAATAAATTTTAATTTACGCAATAGTCAATATTTTGTTTCCGTATTTAGCTATTTTAAAACTCAGAACTCTGTATTGGATAGCCATATGTGTTCATATAATGGAATTCTATTTTATACCCCCTTCTGGGTCTACTTTGATATTTTATAAGGATTCAAACATTCATTAGTTATTCATATAGTTGTGCATCCTCAAGTCCACAAAAATATGTATATGCGTATATAATTATATGTTTCCAGGATTTATGTCTTTCAATTCATTGATCTTTCTCTCCTGTGTTATTTTATTTCAGAACTTCGTTTGTGAATAAATGAACTGTAAAATCTTATGCTATTGGAATAGTTATAAAGATGGAATACTTACTCAATTTTTCTCATGTATCCAACATGGAAAACCTTATGGTATGAGTCATTAGATGTTTAGTAGTTATAATAATTTATATGTGTGTGTGTGTGTGTGTGGATATTCCTATCATATATATATATATTCATCCTAAGTCTTGTATTGTCATGTACACAGTCTAATACTCTTAACTAAGTAATATGGTTATGTGTATTTACTTACAACAGTATAAGTATGCATATATATTTAAATATCAATCCACTTCCAACACTTTATTTAGCATTTGTACAGTCTAAATAATTTCTTCAATTGATTACCTACACATACCTACTCGTACATAATCACATTTATATGATGCTAGAATAAAATAGTATTGATTTCATTCAACCTAGACGCATTCTCCTATATATCACATAATTCAGTTCCATCCCATGAGTAATTTAATTAACAAAAATAATTCATCCAGAATTAAATAGATGTATTCTATCAGCTATTAAATCAAATAACATTCGATCAGAGAAAGAGTAGATGGACATATCTGAGCAAGTTGTCAAACAACAAATGGAACAACCAATCTACTTTCTCTGTTCACCCTCTAGCCTAACCATGAATCCATGAGGGAAAACTCCAGAACTCCTCCTTAGTTATATTCCTTCTTCAATTTTCAGAAAAAAAAAAAAAAACTTCTCCTTGCCTCACACTCAGAAATCAATGTTCACAACAACAAGAGATAATTGTTTTCCCCCAGCGTACTAGGAAGCGTCCTACCTCCTCCCATATGATATATATCCAAAAGAATTTGTCCCCAGGTCTTTTCCCCTTGGGAATTTTCACAACTTTCCAAATCCCTGATTTTCAGGGGCTGCCAATGGCCAAATTCTTGATTTTCCACTTGTAACATTCAGCCTTGAGGTAGTTCCAACATGTTCCCCACTCATGGAGTCATGGTATGTTGATTTCAACCTAGCTGCTCCATTTGTCCATCAACAATAAATATACAAATATTTGCTTCTTACAAGTTTCATAGTCAAAGAGTTGGTTGGGACAAATCAAATGTTTTCCCAACTGTCATAATCATAATTTACAATTAACTAAATTCGAAATTCAGAATTTCCATAAATGCCAATAATTTTCCAATTTCAAATTTACCAAAAACGAAAATAAATTCCTAAGTATTTTCAGACTTAATAATAATTTTTTTTGGGGGGGGGATATTACATCCTTTCCCCCTTCAATGCAACACTATCCTCAGTGTTCATTCCTTTCTCAGAACAGGGTTGGATGGGATTTCTTCAAATCTCCCTCCAATTCCCATTTGGCCCTCTCAGGACAAAAGTTCTTCCATTTCACTTTTACCTAGAAAACAATTTTGTTCTGTAGTGATATTTTCTCCTGTCTAGAATGCATAGAGGTTCCTCTTAGAACTCACCTTCTAGTTCTATCTGCACCATGTTCCAATCGATCATGTGAGTAGGATCATGAACATAATTTTTTTAAAAAGAACCATGAAATACATTATGAATTTTCAGATTTGCAACAAGTGCGAGTTGGTATGCCACTGGTCCAATTCGAGCTAAGATCTCGAAAGGGCTAAAAAACCTGGGTGCTAGCTTGGAACAGTTCCCTAGCTTTAGTGAACTTCTTATGGATTTGACTTTTAAATAAACGTGGTCTCCCAATTGGAATTCCTAGTGTCTTCTTTTCAGGTCGTGTAACTTTTATGTCTGTCCTATGCTTCTTTTAAATTCTGGTGTACCTTACTTACCGTACTCTCCACTTCTTGGAGCATTTCTGGTCCCACCATGAGCTTTTCAACTGGGTTATCCCTGCTAATTGGAGTCCTACACTTTCTTCCATACAATAGTTCAAAGGGTCTCATCTTAGCCGATGTTTGGTAACCATTGTTGTACACAAATTCCACCAAGTGCAGATAGTCTTCCCACTTGCTTGGTTTTGTCCTTACGTACATTCATAGCATATCTTCCATGATTTATTTTTTTATTGGTTTTCCCATCCGTTTGTGGATGATAGCTTGTGTTGAAGTTCAAGTTAGTATTTAACCCTGCAAACAATTATTTTTAAAATGTAGATGTAAATTTTACGTCTTTATCCTAAATCACCATTTTAGGAATACCATGCAGTCTAAAAATTTATTTCATGAATATTTCAGCGATGTTAAGAGCTTTAAAAGTAGACTTTACAGGAATAAAGTGTGAAGACTTACTAAGATTATTGATTACTACCATAATTGAATCATTCTATTTTTGAGTTCTAGGGAAACCTGTAATAAAATCCAGTGATGTAGTCTCCCATTTCCATTCTGGCACAGGTAAAGGTTGTAACAGGTCGGCTGGATGTTGGTGTTCATATTTCACCCATTGATAATCTTGGCACTTAGATAAGTATTATGGTGTCTCTCTCTTCATATTAGGTAATGCAGACCCCCGAACACTCGGGTCGAGGTCCACACAGGATCACTCTAAATCTACCCTTGGGCCGAAATGCTCCTTTGTTTCGCTGAAATGTCCAACAATTCCACAGGTCCATTTTAAAATTCACCCTATGTAGATTGAACCCATGTGAAAGCCTTACTCTCCTATATGACCTTGATCTAGTATTTACATAGACGTCTCTCGCTTCTCAGAAGTTTGTGAGTTCGGGAATTGAACTCTTGTGCTCCTCTTCTACAAAACCCCGATACGCGATAGTCAATGGTAGTTTGACTTTCCTTTCACCCTTTTCGCAACTCGCAATCTTGCGAGTTGGAGTGTAGACCCTTTGTGCTTTCCCTTTGCGAAATCTTGAGATGCGATAGGGTAACTATGGTTGACCCCTCGATGCACGAATACATGCCACCTATCACCCTTATAGTCCCCACCTAATAGATGTGCCATGCATTCACATGAGCTCTCAGCTCTTCGCCACTTAGAAACTCCTGCACTATTCCTTCTGTCCCTTCAAAGCTCCGAAATCTGAAATGAGAGTTCGCGGGAGATCCGATGGCCCTTGTTGGCTTGGATCTAAATGCCCTATTTCTCCTGATATTATAATTATAAAAACACTCGTCATAACTCTCCTTGCTCCTCTACAAGATATAACGGCTCTCGGATCTTTGGTACTTCTCCACGGAGAATTTCCGACCGTTCAGTTTCTTTCTCCATAACCTCTGTGAAATAAACTAATGTTCCTTCGTCGGAATTTATCCTCCTGCAAAGCGACTTCACTTTGCCTCCCTTTGAAGTATTTATATTTATACCTTTCCTTTGATGTACTCAAAAGTGTTACCCCTCCTGAGCTTTCACTTGTAAACTCAATTGTACTAAAAAAACTCTTGCACGTACTCCTTGCAGCAATCCTTTAAATAGTTCTAAGTATTTGATTCTCTGACTCTGTGTACCTTTCTGAAATAGTAGTCTTTCTCTCTTCTACCTTAGTTAATAACCTCTAAAGTCTCATCTAGCCTGCACACACCTTGCACGGATTTTGTGCTTCACTTGCACTTTTGTTGGAATGAGAACAATGGTATCTCTCCTGAGCTTTCAGAGATAAACTCTGAACCCTGTCAATGCACACGTTGAGGACACTTTCACTACACTCCTTGCAAGAACTCTCTCACTCAGGAAGAGAAAAAATTGAAACTCATTCTCTCTCTCTCTCTCTCTCAGAATTCATACATTCAACATGAAATCATACATTCACAGTACTAAAGAAAATGCATAATAGAGAGCATAAAATAACTGTGAGAAAACCATTCATCATGTACAAATAGAAAACATGAATTAAAGCTTCATATATTAATTCAAAGCTCCTGTACATGAGTTCTTCTTCTCGACTCTTTGCTACAACTCTATGCTTCTCTCCTCTTCTATGCTCATAATAAAATTATCTAATGATACAAAGGCGAGGGTTTCTATATCCGTTTTCCCTTGTATTCTCTAAACTGTCTAATCGATTAATTCAAACCTACCTACTTTCATTAACTGGGCTTAAATGACTTAATGTTTTATAGATGAGAGAAATTGCTCAAGATCTGTTTACAACCTCCAAGATATAAATGCAAGTACACCATCTTCCTAACTATTACATTAATGTCTTTTCAAAACATTTCAAAACGTGAAAAATGTGTTGGCGCTTTTCCCAGCTGGCTTCCGCCTTCACGCTCGCTTGGCTGCTTACGATGCTCCTGCATCATACTCCCTCGCTTAAAAAATTTCATGAACTCTTTTTCATGAGCTCTTGCATGGTCTATCCATGCTTATGAATTTTTTCTTCATCTTCCCAACTAGCATCTTCAACTGGATGTCCTTTCCATTTGACCAAATATTCAAAATACTCTTTCCTCTTGGTCTTTTTGCTAACCCTCTTGTCAATTATACTTTCCATTTGTGGCTTTTCGTCTGCAGGAATTTGTTTGGTCCACTGAACCTCTATCTGTTCATCCTCTGCTCCTATTTTGTAAGGGTACAAATCTGCAACATTTAATATCGGTGAAATTATGATCCCATTGGGTAATTCAATCTCATATGCGTTTGCCCCAAATTTCTTCATGACTCTACATGGTCCAATCCTTTTCATCTTTATTTTGTTACATGTTCCCCTTGGGAACCTTTCCTTCCTCAGATGTGCAAGAATCGGATCACCGACTTCAAATTGAAGTTCTCGCATGTGTTGATCTACTCTGCGCTTATACTCTTGGCTTGAACTCTGCAATCATTCCTTGACTCAGTTGTGAAGCTCCTTCATTGCTTCTGCAAAGTCCTTTGCACTAGCACTTCTAAATTTAGCTTGTTCTGAATCTTTCAATTCAGAAACTCCCCTTGGCTGCATTCCATATACAATTTGGAATGGACTCTGCCCTGTTCTTCGATTGATCGAATCATTATAAGAAAATTCTGCCTGTGGCAGAATGTGATCCCACTGACTGTGGTGTTCAGTCACTAGGCTTCTTAGTAAATCTCCCAAGATTATGTTCACAACTTATGTCTGCCCATCCGTTTGAGGATGATAAGCTAAGATAAAAGACAAAATTGTCCCCATCTTCTTCCATAAATTCCTTCAGAAATGTCCTACGAACTTGGTATCCCGATCTAAAACTATACTCCTTGGTAAGCCGTGAAGTTTGACGACTTCTTTGAAAAACAGGTTTGCAATATGAGTTGCGTCACTGGTTTTATGACATGGTAGGAAATGTGTCATCTTAGAAAATATGTCTACCACCACAAAGATTGAATCACATCCTCTTTGTGTCCTTAGTAATCCTAATACAAAATCCATGCTCACTGCATCCCACAACCTTTTAGGTATGGGTAATGGCTGATATAACCCTGTGTTTTTCCTTTTCCCTTTTGTGTGCTGACAGATCCTACATCTGTCCACAAATTTCTTAACATCTGTTCTCATCCTTGGCCAGAAATATGCGCCATTCTACTTTGAGAACTTTTTGTCATGACTGAAATGTCCAACCAATCCTCCACTGTGTTTTTCCTTCAGCAGGTTCTCCCTCATGGAGCATTTTGGAATACATAATTGATTGCCTCTAAATAATAACCCGCCCTGGATCATATGTTTGGTCCATTGGCTTCTATCTCTGAGAATTGGATTCTTAGACACCTCATACGCTTCCTTAAAATCTGGGTCATCCTTGTACATTTCTTTGAGGTTATCAAAACCCAAAGTTTTGACTTTGAATTCCTACATAAGCAAACATTTCCTTCTCAAAGCATCAACAACTTTGTTAGCAGTTCCAGAAATATGCTTAGTCACAAAAGTAAAATCCTGCATGTATTCAACCCATTTAACATGATTTTGGTTCAACTTGTCCTATTGAGTCACAAATTGCAAAGCGTGATTGTTGTTGTACAAAACAAACTCTTTAGGAACCAAATAATGTCTCCATTTCTTCAGCGGTTGTATGACAGCATAGAATTATTTGTCATATGTTGAGTATTTAATCTTCGCTTCATTTAGTTTCTTGCTGAAGTATGTGGTGGGCCTGTCATCTTGGCTCAAGACTGCTCCAATTGCAAACCCACTCACGTCACACCTGACCTGAAATGTCTTGCTGAAGTCTGGCAACACCAAAATTGGTTGCTCCGTGATCTTTTTCTTCAGCAGGTTGAAACTTTTCTATGCTTCCTCTGTCCAACGAAAAGATTTATATCTTTTCTTCATCGTATCCATCATCAACGTGCTAATCTAACTAAAATTTTGAATGAATTTCCTGTAGAAGCTAGCCAAACCATGGAAGCTTCGAACTTCAAACAGACCTTTCGGCGATGGCCAATTCTTAATCGCATCTACCTTTTCTGGATCCATCTTCAACTCATTTGCAGAGATAACAAAACCCAAATAAATAAGTTTTTTCCTCATAAACGATGATTTCTTCGTGTTTATCAACAACTTTTCTTGTTGTAATCTCCTCATCACTGTGGCTAAATGCTTTAAATGCTCCACTTTTGTCTTGCTAAAAATCAATATATCGTCAAGATATACAATGACAAACTTCCCAATGAACTGCTTTAGCACTTTGTTCATCAATCTCATGAAAGTATTGGGTGCATCCGTTAAACCAAATGGCATAACAAGCCATTCATACAACCCTTCATTTGTTTTGAATGTTGTCTTCCATTCATCCCCTTCTCTCATACAAATTTGATGATACCCACTTTTAAAATCAATCTTTGAAAAGACTCTTGCTCTACTCAAGCAATCCATCCAGTCATCCATCCTTGGTAATGGAAATCTATATCTGATGGTAATATTATTGATTTCTCTTGAGTCCGTACACATCCTCCAGCCTCCATCTTTCTTTGGGTTGAGCACTATTGGAACAACGCATGGACTCAAGATCTCTCGAATCAATCCTTTGTCCATTAAATCCTAGACTTGTCTCTTGACTTCTTCATTTTCCTACAACGTCAACCTATATGCTGCTTTGTTTGGTAAACTGGCTCCAGGTATAATATCAATGTGATGGCTTATACTCCTGATCGATGGAAACGAACAAAGTAGTTCGTCCACTACTATATCAGCGAACTCCTCCAGTAACTTCTGGATTTCCTCCGGTAAATCATCTATCCCCGTACTGGTGAACACAATTTTGGGCTTCCTGACCACAAAAAATTGTGTTTCTTCCTTCTTCTTAACCTCCTTAAAAGGTTTCTTCCCACTCATGAGAAGTACAGTGTTGCTTACCTCTGGTTTTACTTCTTTATCCTTAATCGGAAACAACATGTGAGTTCTCCCATTTTTCTCTAGGGTGTATGTGTTCTTTCTCCAATCATGAATCACATTCCTATCGTATTTCCATGGTCTACCCAACAATAAATGACAAACATCCATGGGAATGACATCACATAGTATTTCATCCTTATAAACCCCTATCTTAAATTCAAATAAACATTGTTTAGTGACATTTACCTAATATCCTTTTTGTATACACGAAACTTTGTATGGCCTTGTATGTATGATAGTCTCTAGCTCCATCTTTTCTACCATCTCTGTAGAAACGAGATTGTCTATGCTACCACTGTCCACGATAACTTTGCATACCCTGTCTTTGGTCTTGCAAGTAGTCTAAAATAGTCTTTTCCTTTGGGCTGGGTTGTCTGCCTCTTTCTCCGTCTTCAAGAGAAATTTATTTATCATCAAGGATCTTCCACCCTCAACATCTTCTACCTCAACATTCCGTCTTTGTGATTCGACAATGTGAGTTTCACCATCTTCTTTCTTCCTATCTGGACACTCATAAGATTTATATCCATTTTTCCCACATACAAAGCATTTTACTTCACCTCCTCGGTCTCTTCCTCTTCCTCTGGTACGAGGAAAAGTATTTCCATCAGCGTACTACCATCTCTGTGAGATTCCTCCTCTCTCATGTTGAGTTTGAGGTTTCGTTCCCTCTTCTTTATGCTTCTGATTCCTGTCTTAGACAAAAAATTTTCCTCTGGCTTGACTTCTGCCTTGGCTTCTTTGACCTTGCTTTTGGTTTAGCTTCTCATCATCTTTCAAAGCCATGTGATAGGCATATTCTACAGTTCAAATGATCATCATGATCATCTCATATTGAATGTCATATCTCAGACCATTCATGTACCTGGAAACCTTTTCATCATCACTTTCCCGATGACCTACTCTGATATTTATCTTGTAGAACTCTTCAGTGTATTCTTTCACTGACATTAGATTCTGTCTCAAATTCTGCAGTCTCTGAAACATAGTGATTTGATAATCCTTAGGTATGAATTTGGATTTCATCTTTGCAACCATTCTATCCCAGCTCTTGATTTTCTGCTTTCGTTTGCAGTGTCTGTCAGCCTGCAGTTCATCCCACCATAGTGATGCATGCCCTTCAAATCTTGTGACAACGTGCTTGTCTTTCTTGTCTTCCTCTACATCCTCATAGTCGAAGTATTTATCCAGAGTTCTAATTAAGTCTAGAAGCTCTTCAACATCCATGTTTCCTTCATATACTGGAATGTCCATTTTTTCTCTAGCACCTATCCTAGCAATAGCCCTGAATAGGCGTTCATCTGCAACATCCTCAATGACAACTTCTCCTTCGTGTCCGGATTCATTTTCACTTTCAGCCTCGTTGATATCCCCAACGTCGACTGTGCACCTCTGTGATGTCTCCATGGCATCAAGCCTGACACGTAGTTTGCGCATTTCCCTTTCCACTACTGGATCAGGCATTGGTCTGTCTCTTCTTCTCGGTGGCATGGCTGAGAAATGCTTCTCTTTTCTCTACTATAGAAAGAAAAGACTTGTTCTGTGCTCTGATACCACTTAATGCAGACCCCATAACCCTCAGGTTGAGGTCCACACAGGATTTCTCTAAATCTTCCCTTGGGGTGAAATACTCCATTGTTTCGCTCAAATGTCCAGCAATTCCACAAGTCCTTTTTAAAACTCACCCTATGTAGACTGAATCTAGGTGCGAGCCTTACTCTCCTATATGACCTTGATCTAGTCTTTACACAGACATCTCTCGCTTCTCGGAAGTTTGTGAGTTCAGGCATTGAACTCTCATGCTCCTCTTCTATGAAACCACGAGACACGATAGTCAAGGGTGGTTTGTTTCGTAACTTGCAATCTTGCGAGTTGAAGTGTAGACCCTTTGTGCTTCCCCTTTGCGAAATCTCAAGATGTGATAGGGTAACTATGGTTTACCCCTTGATGCTCAAATACACGCCACATGTCACCCTTACGGTCCGCACCTGATAGGTGTGCCACACATTCACACGAGATCTCAGCTCTTCACCACTTCGCAACTCCTGCACTATTCCTCTATCCCTTCAAAGCTCCGAACTCCAAAATGAGAGTTCAGGGGAGATATGATGGCCCTTGTTGGCTTGGATCTAATGACCCTATTTCTATTGAGATTATAAGTAGAAAAACAATCATCGTAACTCCCCTTTCTCCCTTGCAATATCTAACAGCTCTTGGATCTTCGGTACTTCTCCACGGAGAATTTCTGACCATTCAATTTCTTCCTCCAAAACCTCTGTGAAATAAACTAATGTTCCTTCCCCGGAATTTATCCTCCTACAACGTGACTTCACTTCGACTCCCTTTGAAGTATTTCGATTTTTTCCTTTCCTTTGAAGTACTCAAAAGTGTTACCCCTCCTGAGCTTTCACCTGTAAACTCGAGTCTCCTAAAAAAACTCTTTCACGCACTCCTTGTGGCAATCCTTCAAATACTTCTAAGTATTTGATTCTCTAACTCTGTGTACCTTTCTGCAATAGTAGCCTTTCTCTCTTCTACCTTAGTTAATAACCTATAAAGTCTCAGCAAGCCTGTGCATGCCTTGCACGACTTATGTGCTTCACTTGCACTTCTGCTAGAATGAGAACAACGATATCTCTCCTAAGCTTTCAGAGATAAAATCTTAACCTTGTCAATGCAAACCTTGCAGACACTTTCAGTGCACTCCTTGTAGGAACTCTCTCACTCAGGAAGGGAAACAATTGAAACTCATTCTCTCTCTCTCTCTCAGACTTCATAAATTCAACATGAAATCATACATTCACAGTACGAAAGAAAATGCATAACAGAGAGCATAAAACAACTGTAAGCAAACCATTCAACACGTACAAGCAAAAAACATCATAACACCATGAAACTGAATTAAAGCTTCATATATTAATTCAAACCTCCTGTACATGAGCTCTTCTTCTCGACTCTTTCCTACAGCTCTATGATTCTCTTGTCTTTTATGCTAATGATACAATTATCTAATGATACAAAGGCGAGGGTTTCTATGTCTGTTTTCCCTCGTATTCTCTAAACTGTCTAATCTATTAATTCAAACCTACCTACTTTCATTAACTGGGCTTAAATGCCTTAATGTTTTATAGATGAGAGAAATTGCTCAAGATCTGTTTACAACCTCCAAGATATAAATGTAAGTTCACCATCTTCCTAACTATTACATTAATGTCTTTTCAAAACATTTCAAAACGTGAAAAATGTGCTGGTGCTTTTCCCAGCTGGCTTCCGCCTTCACGCTTTCTTGGCTACTTATGATGCTCCTGCATCATACTCCCTTGCTTAAAAAATTTCATGAACTCCTTTTCATGAGATCTTCCACAGTCTGTCCATGCTTATGAATTTCTGCTTCATCTTCCCAACTAGCATCTTAAACTGGATGTCCTTTCCATTTGACCAAGTATTCAAAATATTCTTTCCTCCTGGTATTTTTGCTAACCCTCTTGTCAATTATACTTTCCATCTGTGGCTTTTCATCTATAGGCATTTGTTTGGTCCACTGAACCTTTGTCTACTCATCCTCTGCTCCTGTTTTGTAAGGGTGAAAATCTGCAACATTGAATATTGGTGAAATTCTGATCCCATCGGGTAATTCAATCTCATATGTGTTTGCCCCAAATTTATTCATGACTCTACATGGTACAATCCTTTTCATCTTTAGTTTGTTATATGTTCCCCTTGGGAACCTTTCATTCCTCAGATGTGCAAGAATCACATCACCGACATCAAATTGAAGTTCTCGCCTGTGTTGATCTATTCTACGCTTATACTCCTAGCTTGAACTTTGCAATCGTTCCTTGACTCGGTTGTGAAGCTCCTTCATTGCTTTTGCAAAGTCCTCTGCACTAGCACTTCTGAATTCATCTTGTTCTAAATATTTCAATTTAGAAACTCCCCTTGGCTGCATTCTATATACAATTTGGAGTGGACTATGCCCTGTGCTTCTATTGATCGAATCATTATAAGAAAATTCCTCTTGTGGTAGAATGTGATCCCACTGACTGTGGTGTTCAGTCACTAGGCTCCTTAGTAAATCTCCCAAGCTTCTGTTCACAACTTCTGTCTTCCCATCCGTTTGAGGATGATACGCTGAGCTAAAAGACAAACTTGTCCCCAACTTCTTCCATAAAGTCCTCCAAAAATGTCCTACGAACTTGGTATCCCGATCTGAAACTATACTCCTTGGTAAGCCATGAAGTCTGATGACTTCCTTGAAAAATAGGTTCGCAATATGAGTTGTGTCACAGGTTTTCTGGCATGGTAGGAAATGTTCCATCTTAGAAAATCTTTCTACCACCACAAAGATTGAATCACATCCTCTTTGTGTCCTTGGCAGTCCTAATACAAAATCCATGCTCACAGCATCCCATGGCCTTTCAGGTATGGGTAATGGTTGATATAAACCTGTGTTTTTCCTTTTCCCTTTTGTGTGCTGACAAATCCTGCATCTGTACACAAATTTCATAACATCTGTTCTCATCCCTAGCCAAAAATATGTGCCATTCAACTTTGAGAATGTTTTATCATGACCGAAATGTCTGGCCAATCCTCCACTGTATTTTTCCTTCCACAAGTTCTCCCTCATGGAGCATTTTCAAACACATAACTTATTGCCTCTGAATAATAACCCATCCCGTATCATATATTCATTCCATTGGATTTTTTCCCTGAGAATTGGATTCTTAAATGCCTCATACGCTTCCTTAAAATCTGGGTCATCCTTGTACATTTCTTTGAGGTTATGAAAACCCAAAGTTTTGACTTTGAATTCCTACATAAGAAAACATTTCCTGCTCAAAGAATCAACAACTTTGTTAGCAGTTCCAGAAATATGCTTAATCACAAAAGTAAAATTTTGCATGTATTCAACCCATTTAACATGATTTTGGTTCAACTTGTCCTGTTGAGTCACAAATTGCAAAGCGTGATTGTCGCTATACAAAAAACACTCTTTAGGAACCAAATAGTGTCTCCATTTCTTCAGCGCTTGTATGACATCATAGAATTCTTTGTCATATGTTGAGTATTTAATCTTCGCTTCATTTAGTTTCTCACTGAAGTATGTGACCAGCCTATCATATTGGCTCAAGACCGCTCCAATTGCAAACCCACTCGTGTCACACTTGACCTGAAATGTCTTGCTGAAGTCTGGCAACACCAAAATTGGTTGCTCCGTGATCTTTTTCTTCAGCAGGTTGAAACTTTTCTCTGCTTCCTCTGTCCAATGAAAAGATTTATGTCTTTTCTTCACCGTATCCATCATCAGCGCGCTAATCCCACTGAAATTTCAATTGAATTTCCTGTAGAAACTAGCTAAACCATGGAAGCTTCGAACTTCAAACACACCTTTCAACGATGGCCAATTCTTAATCGCATCTACCTTTTCTGGATCCATCTTCAACTCATTTGTAGAGATAACAAAACCCAAATAAATGAGTTTTGTCCTCATAAATGATTATTTCTTCATTTTTATCAACAACTTCTCTTACTGTAATCTCCTCATCACTGCGGCTAAATGCTTTAAATGCTCTGCTTTTGTCTTTTTGAAAATCAATATATCATCAAGATATACAATGATGAACTCCTTCAGGACTTTGTTCATCAATCTCATGACAGTACTGGGTGCATTCGTTAAACCAAATGGGATAACAAGTCATTCATACAACCCTTCATTCATCTTGAATGTTGTCTTCCATTCATCACCTTCTCTCATACGAATTTGATGATACCTGCTTTTCAATTCAATCTTTGAAAATAATCTTCCTCTACTCAAGCAATCCATCAAGTCATCCATCCTTCGCAATGGAAATCTATATCTGATGGTAATCTTATTGATTTCTCTTGAGTCCGTACACATCCTCCATCCTCTATCTTTCTTTGGGCTGAGCACTGTTGGAACAATGCATGGACACAAGCTCTCTCGAATCAATCCTTTGTCCATTAAATCCTGGACTTGTCTCTTGACTTATTCATTTTCCTGTGGCGTCAACCTATACACTTCTTTGTTTAGTAAACTGGCTCCAGGTATAAGATCAATGTGATGGCTTATACTCCTGATTGGTGGCAACAAACAAGGTAGTTCGTCCATTACTATATCAACAAACTCCTCCAGTAACTTCTGGATTTCCTCTGGTAAATCATCTATCCTCATACTGGTCAACACAATTATGGGCTTCCTGACCACAACAAATTGTGTGTCTTCCTTCTTTTTAACCTCCTTAAGAAGTTCCTTCCCACTCATGAGAAGTACAATGTTGCTTACCTCTGGTTTTACTTATTTATCCTTAATCGACAACAACATGTGAGTTCTCCCATTCTTCTCCAGGGTGTATGTGTTCTTTCTCCCATCATGAATCACATTCCTGTCGTATTTCCATGGTCTACCCAACAATAGATGACAAACGTCCATGGTAATGACATCACATGGTATTTCATACTTATAACCCCCTATCTTAAATTCAACTAAACATTGTTTAGTGACATTTACTTGATGTCCTTTTTGTAGCCACAAAACTCTGTATCATCTTGGATGTACGATAGTCTCTAGCTCTAGATATTCTACCATCTTTGTAGAAATGAGATTGTCTGTGCTACCACTGTCCATGATAACTTTGCATACCCTATCTTTGGTTTTGCAAGCAGTCCGAAAGAATCTGTTCCTTTGGGCTGGGTTCTCTGCCTCATTCTCCAGCTTCAAGAGAACTTTCTTCATCATCAAGGATCTTCCGCCCTCAACATCTTCTGCCTCAACATTCTGTCTCTGTGCTTTGGCAATGTGAGTTTCACCATCTTCTTTCTTCCTATCTGGACACTCATAAGATTTATGTCCATTTTTCCCATAGACAAAGCATTTTACTTCACCTCCTCGGCCTCTTCCTTTTTCTCTGGTACGAGGAAAAGTATTTTCATCATTATACTGCCCTCTCTGTGAGCTTCCTCCTTGCTCATGTTGAGTTTGAGGTTTATTTCCCTCTTATTTAGGCTTATGAAACCTGTCTTGGACAATTGTTTTGTCTCTGGCTTGACTTCTACCTCGACCTCTTTGACCTTGCTTTCAGCTCAACTTCTCTTCATCTTTCAGAGCCATCTGATGAGAATCTTCTATAGTTCAAATGATCATCATGCTCATCTCATATTGAATGTCATATCTCAGACCATTCATGTACCTGGCAACCTTTTCATCATTGCTTTCCCGATGACCCTCTCTGATGTTTATCTTGTAGAACTCTTCAGTGTATTCTTTCACTAACATCAGATTCTGTCTCAAATTATTCATTCTCCGAAATAGAGTGATTTGATAATCCTTGGGTGTGAATTTGGCTTTCATCCTTGCAACCATTCTATCCCAGCTATTGATTTTCTGCTCTCCCTTGCAGTGTCTGTCAGCCTGCAGTTCATCCCACCATAGTGTTGCATGCCCTTTAAGTCTTGTGATAGCATGCTTGACTTTTCTGTCTTCCTCAACATCCTCATAGTCAAAGTATTTATCCAGAGTTGTAATCTAGTCTAGAAGCTCTTCAACATACAAGTTTCCTTCGTATATTGGAATGTCCATTTTTTCTTTGGCACCTATCCTAGAAACAACCCTGAATAGGTGTTCATCTGCAGCATCCACAACTGCAACTTCTCCTTCATGTCCAACTTCATTTTAACTTTCATCCTCGCTGATATACCCAGTGTTGACTGTGAACCTCTGTGTTATCTCCATGGCATCAAGCCTAGCACATAGTTCACACATTTCCCTTTCCACTGCTAGATTAGGCATTGGTTTGTCTCTTCTTCTCAACGACATGGGTGAGAAATGATTCTCTTTTATCTTCTACAAAAAGAAAATACTTGTTTTGTGCTTTTATACCCCTTAATGTAGACCCCCAAACCCTCAGGTCGAGGTCCATGCAGGATTTCTCTAAATCTGGCCTTGGGCCAAAATGCTCCTTTGTTTCGCTGGAATGTCCAACAATTCCATAGGTCCTTTTTAAAATTTTCCCTATGTAGATTGAACCCATCCGCGAGCCTTACTCTCCTATATGACCTTAATCTAGTCTTTACACAGATGTCTCTCACTTCTCAGAAGTTCGCGAGTTTGGGCATTGAACTCTTGTGCTCGTCTTCTATGAAACCCTGAGACATGATAGTCAATGATGGTTTGACTTTTCTTTCACCCTTTTCAAAACTCACAATCTCGTGAGTTGGAGTGTAGACTCTTTGTGCTCCCCCTTTGTGAAATCCTGAGATGCGATAGGGTAACTATGGTTGACCACTCTATGTGGGAATACACACCACCCGTCACCCTTTCGGTCCCAACCTGATAGATGTGCCACACATTCATACGAGCTCTTGGCTCTTCGCCACTTCGAAACTTCCACACTATTCCTCTATCCCTTCAAAGCTCCGAAATCTAAAATGAGAGTTCGTGCGAGATCCGATGGCCCTTGTTGGCTTGGATATAATGACCCTATTTCTCCTGAGATTATAATTAGAAAAATACTCACTATAACTCCCCTTGCTCCTCTACAAGATCTAATGGCTCTTGGATCTTCGGTAGTTCTCCACGAAGAATTTTTGACCGTTCAATTTCTTCCTCCAGAACCTCTGCGAAATAAACTAATGTTCCTTCACCATAATTTATCCTCCTGCAGAGTGACTTCACTTCACCTCCCTTTGAAGTATTTCGATTTCTGGCTTTCCTTTGAAGTACTCAAAAGTGTTACCCCTCCTGAGCTTTCACTTTTAAACTTGAGTCTCCTAAAAAAAACTCCTGCATGCACTCCTTGCGATAATCCTTCAAATACTTCTAAGTATTTGATTCTCTGACTCTGTGTACCTTTCTGCAACAGTAGTCTTTCTCTCTTCTACCTTAGTTAATAACCTCTAAAGTCTTAGCTAGCCTACACACACCTTGCACGGCTTCTGTGCTTCACTTGCACTTCTGTTGGAATGAGAACAATGGTATCTCTCCTAAGCTTTCAGAGATAAAATCTGAACCTTGTCAATGCACACCTTGCAGACACTTTCACTGCACTCCTTGTAGGAACTCTCTCACTCAGGAAGAGAAAAAATTGAAACTCATTCTCTCTCTCACTCTCTCTCTCAGAATTCATACATTCAACATGAAATCATACATTCACAGTACTAAAGCAAATGCATAACAGAGAGCATAAAACAACTGTAAGTAGACCATTCAACATGTACAAACAAAAAACATCATAAAACCATGAAACTGAATTAAAGATTCATTTATTAATTCAAATCTCCTGTACATGAGTTCTTCTTGTCGACTCTCTGCTACAGCTCTATGATTCTCTCCTCTTCTATGCTCATGATACAAAGGCAAGGGTGTCTATATCCGTTTTCCCTCCTATCCTCTAAACTGTCTAATCTATTAATTCAAACCTACCTACTTTCATTAACCGGGCTTAAATGCCTTAATGTTTTACAGATGAAAGAAATTGCTCAAGATCTGTTTACAACCTCCAAGATATAAATGCAAGTAAACCATCTTCCTAACTATTACATTAATGTCTTTTCAAAACATTTCAAAACGTGAAAAATGTGTTGGCGCGTTTCCCAGTTGGCTTCCTCCTTCATGCTCACTTAGCTGTGTACGATGCTCCTGCATCATTAGGCCAATAAAATAACTTCCTTAGTGTTGTTACCATTTTCTGGTATCGCAGATGACAAGAATATGGTTTCTTGTGTACTTCGTCCAACACTGTTAACTTTAATTCAACAGAATCTGGCATGTATATTTTGTTTTTAAATTGTAGTATACCATTTCTGTCCAAACTCAGATTTGTTATGTTTAACTTTTCTACATTATTTCATAAATATGGGACTGTTTTAATGTAATTTTCATCATTATTACTTGCATCCTTTATCCTCTGCTCAAGATCACTTTCAACCCTACTAATGTTTATTTCAAATAGCCCATGAATTCTTCTACTTAAAGCATCAACCACCTTGTTTTCTTTACCCTTGATGTGTCTTACCTCAAATTCAAATTCTCTCAAGAAGGCCATCCATCTTGCTTTCCTTGCGGTAAGGTCTGGTTGACTAAACTAAAATTTCACACCATTGTTATCTGTCAATAACATAAAACAAATTCCCATTATATAGTGTCACCACATCTTTAATTCATGGATGACTGCTTCTAACTCTAAGTTGTGAGTGACATAGTTTCGTTCGTGCTCCTTTAGTTTTCAGGACTCATAAAAAATAGCGTGCCCTTCTTGAGTTAGGAAACTTCCCAGACCTTCTTTACTTGCATCGACACAGACTGTGAAGTCTTTGTCCGGATTTGGTACCTTTAAAATGGGTGTGGTTGTTAACAATTCCTTTAACTTATTAAAACTGTCCTAAAATTTCTGTGAACAGTTAAACTTCATTCCCTTCTTTTGTAAATATGTGATAGGGTATGCAATCTTGGAGAATCCCTCTATAAATCTACGGTAATATTCGATGATTCCCATGAATGACCAGATGTCCGCTACATCCTTAGGGATCGACCATTCCATGATGGCTCTTATTTTCTTAGGATCGAATACAATACCTTCTTCATATATTACATGTCCTAGGTACTGTATTTTCTTTTGATAAAAGTCACAGTTGTCGAATTTATCATACAGTTTGTGTTTTCTTAAAGTTTGTAGTACTATCCTTAGATATTCTTCATGTTCTTCTTCTGTGTTAGAATACACTAGGATATCATCAATAAATACCGAAACAAACTTATCCAGGTACTAACTGAAATGTTTTTCATTAAGCACATAGATGTCGTTGGCTCATTAGTGAGACCAAACGGTATAACCACGAAATCATAATGTCCATATCTCATTCTGAATGTTGTTTTCTTATGTCCTCATCCTTTATTCTAACTTGGTGATAACCAAATCTTAAATCCAATTTAGAACAAATATTTTTCCCACCAACTTGATCGAAAAGATCATTGATTCTAGGTAAAGGGTATTTGTTCTTGATAGTCATTTTGTTTAATTGTCTGTAATCAATGCATAATCTTAGAGTTCCGTCTTTTTTTTTAACAAAAAGGATTGGTGATCCCCATGGTGAGACACTTGGCCAGATGTATTCCTTGTCCAACAATTCTTGTAGTTGAATCTTTAATTTTGATAAATTGGGTAAACTAATTTAGTAGGGTGCCTTAGATATAGGAGCTGAACTAGGCAGTAGATCGATAGAAAAATCTATCTCTCTCCTTGGGGAAATTCAAGTAACTCATCAACAAACACATCCCTAAAATCATGAAAGATGAAAAAATCCTCTAAGCTTGGTTTATTTGCTTTTTCCAATAGTTTTGTCACTTGGATAGCATAAATCTGACAACCTTTTGTCATGCACTTCTTAAATTGCATTGTTGAAATATGCCTAACTGAGAATGGTTTTTATATGCCTTGTACTCTCCTAATAGTGTCGTTTTTGTCTTTATACTTGAGTGATTTTTCATAAAAATCTAAAACTGCTTTATTCCTTTCTAACTAGTCCATTCCGATAATTATATGATAAGACCCTAATGGTAGAGTATTCAGATTTATCTTTGTGTTTTGACCACCTAAACTGAACTCACAGTCGAAAATAAACTCAGACACTTTTCTTTTTTTCCTTGTTGCTAGTTGTACTAGCCAAGATTTTTCATCTCTTGTTTTCTTAAGTTTATTTGAATCCACTACACTAGGAGCGATATAACTCAATGTAGCTCCTGGATCAATTAAAACAGGAATATTAGTATTGTTAATTGTACCTTCAATTTCCAGTACAGTGGACTGGTGATCAAATTGTGAGCCATCCACGATTGCATTGATCAGATGTAAACTTCTTCCCACATCTCCCACCATAGAGGATTCCAGTAGGTTGTGAACTGTAGTCCTAGCTACTGAAGTCAAACGTGGACAGTTCCTCCTTAAGTGACGTTCTCCACATTCCCATCATTTTAACGGTTCTCTGGGGATGTCCCCAAACTTTTTTTTCCCAGATTGACTGATTTACAACCTGCTTGGGTGTTCTAGTTATTATAGTCAAAATCCTTCCTTGGAAAACTATTTGTTGCATTCCGGAAAGGGGTTGGCTGATATCCCTTCTTCTGTTGATTCATTCGGTCTTGTTTCTTGTCTTTCCAATCCTTGGAAAATTCCGACCGTTGTTTGTATTGATCATAACACATTCAAGCCTTCCTGAAAACTTTGCTTAAGGACTTGGGGTTGTCGAATTCGATTATGTCCTTATAGTACTGTGGTAAGTAGCTTAGGAACCGTTGGATTTTTACTTTCTCTTCCCAGATATAAGGCACGAATCTTAATATTTCTAGGAATTTTTTTACCAGGTCATCCATAGCCATTTAACCGAGTCATAGCGCATAAAACTCTTTGGTTTTTCTTTCATAGTAACTTTTATATAAATATTATTTCTTAAAGTACTTCTTAAAACCCAACCACTCCATTTGTTTTTCCTTTAGGACCTTGTCCAACTTTATGTCCTACCACCATATGCTTTCTTTTCCTTTCAGATTATAGATGGCCATCCTGACTTTCATATTGTTGGAATAGTTGTAGATCTGGAACTATATTTTTATGTCTAGTAACCATGCTTCAACCTCCTCCCTAGTTATGGATTACCCGTCAAAGGTGGATGGTTTGATTTTCTTAAACTCTCCCTCCAAGTGATCCACCTGTTTCCTTTTTCTTCCTCAGGTTGTTTTATCTTCTGCTGATGGTGTAGCTTCGAAAGAGTTGTCCCCTTTTTTTTCTTCAGGACTAGAATTCTTGGAGGCCCTTTTATTGACCTCTTCTTCCTGGTTATTGTCCTTTGGGATCTTCTCTTTTACTATGCTTCATAGAAGTACTTCATTTATTTCCTACTATTCTTGTTGTGCCTTTTTCAGTTTCTCATTGTCTGCTTTGAAAACTTACAGTTCCACAATGAGGTTTCTCATTGTTTCCAGAACTTCGGTAAGTGAACTTATGCCATTGTTCTGCCTTTGTTCTTCAGGAGGTCTTTTCTTGGGATTCTCCTCAAGTCTGATATCAGCTTCATTCTGTGCTACCATGATCACAATAGAAATAATTTTTTTATGTTTGTAATAGTAATTGTTTTGCTAGTTTTTTTTCATAAAATAGAAAATATGTGCTAAGAAAATATTTTTGGCCCTGTTTAAGGTCCAAGTGTTGTAACCCTTTCTATGATACCATATGTAATGTACCCAATTTTACCGAAAAAAAAAAATGAGGAATATTAGATCTTATTTTTCTTTGAACAACTTATTTTGGAAGACTTATAGTTAATATAAGTAGGTAACTATCATCATTGTTAACTTCTGCAAGGTTCATATTTCTAGTTATCAAAACAATGAACTGTCATCTCGAAAGATTTCTTACTATGACTTACCTCATAATGCACATAGTTTCTATATTGAAGGGCAAGGGGTGACTTTGTTGTATCCTCACCTCTTGGACTTCAAGGATATCTACTAAGATCACCTTTCATATTTAAACATTGACCTTCATGCTCCTTCAATCCTAGTAGTATTATAATACTATCATATATTTATTTGTTTCATACATAGACCCTTATTCCTATACTCATTTATAAGCCTCAACCTCTATGTTAACACACATTAGAAAACCTTATTCGAAGGAAAGATGGCCTTGTTTCTGGTAGTCCTAGAAGAATTTTTCCACTGGAAAGGCGATATGAGAAGGAAAGATGGCCTCAACTCCATACACAAGCTCAAAAGGAGAAATCCCAAGATATCTTTTTGTTGTCACTCTGTCATCCCACAAAGAAAACTTGAGCTTTGAATCCTATGCTTTCTTATTGTCCTCTAACAATATTTTGATGAAATTTATAAGGCTCTTGTTAGAAGACTCTATTAGTCCATTCCCTTGGGGGTATTAAGGAGTTGAGTGAATCAATGCAATCCCAAATTACTCACAGAATTGAATCAATGGTTTGGCCTTGAAAGATGTGGCATTATCAGTGAAAATTCTTTTTGGAAAACTAAGCCTTGCCATAATATCTTGAAAAAAGCCAGTGATTACTTTTTGGGAAGCACTCCTTGTGGGAATGGCTTCTATCCACTTGGTGAATTAATCTGTGGAAGTCAATATCCACCTATGTTTACCACTAGAATCCAGATAAATCTCCCCAATAAAATATAGGCCCCACTGCTGAAAGGGTCCTAAGGGAACCACATGTTTCAAAGGTAAGGACTTGAGTTGTTGTTTTCATGAGAATTTATGACACTTGACACAAGCCCTGATTTTAGCAAAAACATCAGTGAATAGGCCATGCCAGAAATAGCCATCTCTAATAATCTTGTAGGCTGTGGTTTTCCAGAAGTGATTCCCCCCACACAAACTATCATGAAAGTCAAACATGATTTTTTTGGCTTCCTGTGGGTCTAAGCATCTCAACAACACCCCTAGAGGATATTTCCAATATAAAACATGATCAATGAGGCAATATTTAATTGATACGAGATTTAAATCTCTTACTTTGTGTTTTTCCATGTCGTTAGGAGGCTATAACTTATGTAGAAATAAAATTATGTCCTTGTACCAAGCACATTCTGCTAATGGAGGGAAGGCTTGAGGGCTCGTATCAGACAACTCACCCTATTGATTTTCTGAGCAAGTGTCAATGAAGTTTACCCCCAAGGATTTTCAATTAGTTTCAACCAACAGCTTGGCTAAACCTTGACCCTTAACCAACTTACTGGGTCTTATCTCCAAGTCAAATTCAAGGATTTTAGCAATCCATTTGATGCTTCTCCTGTCGATGTCGGGTTGAATAAGAATCTGCTTCACAGAAGATGAAGGGACATATGCAATGACCTTTGAATGAAAAACATAGACCTTGAAGGATTTGAGATCCTTAACCAGGGCATAGGCTTTTTTTCCCATGATGTTGTATTTAATCTCTACATCTCTCAATGCCCTGCTGAAAAATACAATGGGTTGCTCGAATCCTTCTTCATTCTTTTGCATCAAAACGGCTGCCACAGTGTCAAATGAAGAAAAGGAGAAAATAATAAAACATTTGGAATAATTTGTACCAATAAGTACATCTCCTTCAGTCATGACCTTCTTTATTTGATTGAAGGAACTACGATATTCAACAATCCATTTGATTATGTTTCCTTTCCTCAACATGATTGTAATGTCCTTCACTAGTTCAACAAAATTAGAAACAAACCTTCTCAGAAAATTAATCTTCCTTGAGAAAGCCTGAACTTCGTTCTTGGATCTAGGGAGTGCTAAGGTTTGGATGGATTCCACCCTGCTGGGATCAATGTTTACTCCCTCAGTCGATACTATGTGCCCCAATAATTTTCCCTCTTTCGCAACAAACAATGACTTCTTGGGATTCAGGGAGAGGCCAAATTTTCTGCATTTTTGGAAGACCTTTCTCAGATGATGACAATGTACTTTTTCAATCTTGGATAAAACTGTAATGTCATCCAAATAAATGAGTACACGTTTATCCATTTCTCGTATAAAGGTGATGTCCATAGCGCGCTGGAAAGTTTCTTCTGCATTCATCAATCCAAAGGGCATCTTGGCATACATGAATGTACCCCATGGAGTGGTGAATGTTGTCTTCTCTCTGTCCTTAGGTAAGACATAAATTTTATTGTAGCTAGAAAATCCATCAATCATAGACATCCTAGACGCACCTCTCACCCTCTACAATACGTGATCCAATTTTGGCAATGGGTAATTTTGCTTCTTGGAGGTTCTGTTTAGGTTTCTAAAATCGACACAAAGTCTGATTTCTCCACTCTTATTTCTCACTAGGACCAAGTTAGCCACCCATTCAGAAGATCTTAAAGGAACTATAATATGAGCATCCAAAAGCTTCTTTACCTCTTTCTCCATGATAGGCAACAACATGGGGTTGATCTTCCTCAGATTCGGCCTCTTCCTTCAATGGGATCTTATGCTCAATGATTCTTGTATCGTATCTTCTGAGATATTCATACGCCCAAGCAAAGACATTAGAAAAATCCTTTAATAACTCAACATATTAAACCCTTTTTTCCTTTGACAGACTATTCGACAACTTGAAAATTTTTGGATCTTTCGTTGTACCAATGTTTCATTCAGTTAGATCAACATCATCAGTCGATCCTTTAACTTTCAATGCCACATCATTTCTATCAAATAGTCTGTCCAAAGGAACTAGTCCCTTTGGAATGTGATTGCTAGGCAACTGAACAATATGGTGATTAGCGAGTTTGTTCAAGAAAACATCATCATGAGGATTACTTTCAGAATCCTGATCTTGATCACTATGTAGTGCAAAAAACGCATCAACAGTCTCAAGGAATCTTTTGATCTCAATATCATCCTCAAATACTTTCCAGTGCTTGAAATTATCAGGTACATAAGGTCTGTAATTTACTTCTACATCATACCTGAGCTTTGGTGGTAAAGGTGTTAGAATATAATGGATGTGCTCATTTAACCATAGACAATATCACTATTGTCACTCAACCATAGGCCGAAGCCACCTCCGAGCACCTTAACCTTGACAGAGAATCATTCTAAAAGAAAACCCTAGGCTAGATAGTCGAACAAGATAGCGAACTTCTGTCCAAGGATAGCACACCAAATAGAAGTAACAAGAGATGATAAGAGAGTCCAAACCGTAACCAAGAGAGAGTCTAGGCTAAAACTGAAATCTGCTAGCTGCAATAGCTTCAATGACAACTCACCTCCAAACTTGTGCACAAACTGGCCAACTGTAGTGCACATAAGTGTTGCTTCTGCAGTTCTGAGAATGCCAGCCAGAATGAAGATTGGTCTCCTGTATTTATACTAAAAATGGAAAACTCCCTTGACTGACTTCTCATTTTGGGTGCCTATTTACTTAGTATATAATATTTCCTTTACTTGACTTCTTCTCTTCGAGGCTAATAACCTAATACAAATTATCTTCTTGAGCCAAATTGTCTTCTAGGGTTATTAGCCAACTAATTAGGGTTTCTTCTTTCTTCTCAGAATATTCTATTCTCGTCAGGTTCACATGTGGAGGTAAATACCTCCCACAACTACCATAATATCAACACTCGCTCCTAGCTAGGGAGGTATTGAAGGTAATGGTCTTGAGCACAAACATACCATTTACCTGGTAGCAGGGATGATTTTAGGGATGGAAATTTATTTTAAAATGTAGAAACCTTGGCAAATATTACTAATCCTTCATATGTCAACTATAAATGTTTGGCAATATTTTTTTTAAAATATTCAAATTTATAAGTATTTTATATAGTTTTAATAAAAAATTGGTGATTTTTAAACTAAAATAATTTTATCCTATAGAATTTGGGCGAATCATTTTTAAAATAGTGAATCTCATTTTTGGAAAAACCATGGAAAATTAGCCCATCAGCAAAATTTATCCCCTAAAATCATCTATGTCTGGTAGCATCAATATAGTGGTATAGACTAACTCATGATTAGATCATGAGCACCATCATCACTATCAATTTCATCATCTCTCAAAACCATACTCCATCTGAGTAATCAGACATGATGTTGGATAAGTCACTCACTCCACAGAGTGACATAAGAACCATTCTTCTAATCTAGACATATATCCTAGAAGAATAAATGTCCTGGACCATTTTCCATCTAGGGAATCTCTGTCCATTGATCATCCATCTAGATGATAATCATTTCCAACACTACTAATAGTCTTCAAGACGATTAGAACAATGTAATTCAATAGAACACAACTGTGTCTATCCATAGTAGTACACAACTACACTCTAGTGGTACACTGCCACACCAAGTAGCACACAGATATGTGATTAGTGATATATAGTCATAATTAGTGAAACACATCCACTACAGTAGTATACATCTATTTTTTGGAGACATACAATCTCCATAAAAATCATATCATCAACCTACACAGAAAAAATTGTTATGGTATATAAACTGAATCATATGGGCCATTCTTCCACTCACATCTATGATATCTACAAGAGCATCTTCCTTAAGAAAGTAAAACATCAACGATGCGTTATCTGGACTATTCTTCTCAATTAAGGAAGAATAACTGTCTTGATTTCTAATCCTAGACCATTCACCTATCTAGGCCATTACTCCGGAACTAGACAAAGTGAAACCTATAGAGAATGAATCTGACCTAGGAATGTCTGTCCCTGATTGTTGAACCTAGACCATCTTCCTATCTGGGTCATTCCTCCGGCACTAAACAAAGTGCAACCTGGAGAGAATGAATCTTCCCTAGGGAATGACTATCCGGACCATTTCCTAAGGAAATGACTGGCCTGCACCAACCTCCAAAATGAACCTTTCTTTGAAACTACTCACAACTATGAGCTTCGAAAGAATGACTGTCTCGTGAGGCAGACCAGTCTTCGTGACCACTACTAAGAGTGACCACCAAGAAGAGAGAGTGTCCTAGACCATTCTCCATGTTAACCACAAGGGGAATCATTGTCTATGGTACATCAAAAATCCACCAAACCATTTTTATTACGAAAATGATTGTTCGATATGGACCATTTTGCGAACTAGAAAAGGCCTATCTGTCAGAAATCTCAAACCACTTTCCAAAATGGAAAGGAACTGCTCATCCTGGACCATTTTTTGAACTGAAAAATGACTGTCCATAAATCAATAACACATTAGTGTTCCCTCCCAACTTGGGATTCATCTCTTCCTTTTCCAATAAGGAAGTGGTCTCCATAGGATCCAGCTTGAGTATGCAAACTCTTTCATCTTGAACATAGGCTTTACCAAAATGTCTTCTTATCTGCTCATCTGTGAAGATATATATTGGAGAACTACTTCTCCTTTCTAGACTTCATCATGAAGAATGTAATGCTTGATCTCAATGTACATCGGTATTTCTGGAACACTGGTTTTATGAAGGCTTCATATAGTTCTTTTTATGAAGGCTTCATTTAGCTCTTTTGTTTCCTACTAGCTCATAACATCATGGCAAGGTTCAAACTTGGAACATATCCAAGTCGTACTTCTTCTGTCATCATGAGAGCTTTGTCATGAATTGGAAATCCATCATCCTTGAGTTCTGAGTAACCATTCTGATATAGTATCTTTGTTATAGAAGTTTTTTCACCATGCTTCTATTGTGCATGAGAGGATTTTCACCAAGTTGTTTGAATCCACAAACATTGTTCTTCCATCTTCATCAAAGGGTATCTTTCTAGTATACCTCAAATCCTCGAGGTTTCTCTACATATGCTCTTTGCTCATTTATTTTGGAGAAAAATATTTGCATTCATCTGATGTAAGCTCCAAACCATGCATATTGCAGACGATATAATGGCTCATGAAGAGGTATGCCTATCTTACTGGAACAAACAATCATCATAGTCTTCTCCCTCCATTTTGGATAAACTCTACTTCTGGATCTAGCAATGATTACATTCATAAGTCTTCCATACATTGTTCGTCATCACAACTTTCATTTCCTCTTATTGATTTCTTTTAGTGAGTTCATATTAGGCTGGTAGTCTTTTGATTCTCAATACAATGACTGGTTGTTCTAGATTTTCTTTCTTTCTTGGAATCTTCATGTTCTTCCTCATGTTTCTATTTAGCTCTTGGGTCCATGGAGTTTTCTATATATTCCATTCCCTGAAGATGACACTTCTTTCTTTCATCATAAGATCATGGATGTGGATGGACAACCAGGAATACTTTAAGTCTTCTTTCTAAAGAAGACTTCTTCTAAGGTAAAATTGAATACGTGTTTCTCTTCATGGTTACTACCATTGATGGGAACATGAATAGATACTTCATCACCTTCAGTGGATCACATTATTTAGGATTATCTCCCTCCTAATACTTGCATGCTCTTTTTTTGTAAATATATAATCAGCTCCCTCCATCTAGGAGAGTCCACGCTTCTGTCTGCATTCTTATTGCCTTCTGCAAAGTCTCACAAATCGTTTTCCAATTTCCTTTTGATTGTTGACTTCTTTTTGTCTTTACTTCTTCTAGGTTTCTTCAAGAGTGATTCTGATTTCAGCTTATCTTGTAGTTTTTACTTATGTAATAGATTCCACATGAATTGTTACCAGGGGTTGTTGATGTACTTCATCCTTTCATGTTTATTTCCTGACTTGTAGTCATTGTGATAGTCTTATCTTGTTGTTCTTCCATAGGTATAGTTTCTCTTTGAACATATTATTTTCTAAGGAATATATATGCAAGATATATACAAAAAACATGGTATATACAAGAACTATGAAGAGTATTGTTACCTTGTCTTAGAAGAAGAAGTATGTTTTGTCCTACTTGGACTTCTTTGAGGGTTCCCTTTCTTTGACAAGTGATGCTTCGTGTGTTTCCTTCCTTTTCTTTAACTCGAGACAATGATTCTTGTAGTGACCATACTTTCGATAGTTGAATCATTGTATTTCTGACATATCTTTCTCTTGATTTGGCTTCTTCCTTTAACCAAACTTCCTTTTGTTCCTGAAATTCTTGAATCTTGTTGTGAAGGATTGATCATCGTATTTCTTTTGAGGTTTCTCTTTTGCACAAATCCTTGATTCTTCCTATGAAGAGAAAGTCCAAAGTTATTCAAATGTAGGATACTCCTTCCTTGTGTTCATGCTTGTGGAAAATGCATCCCATGTCTTGGGAAGATGATTGAGTACTATGTTTATCAATTCCTTCTCTAAAATGATCTCTTCAATACCTTGTAGTTGATCCCTTAACTGAGAGATTCTCACAAATTATGATGTTATGCTATCATCATCATTCATCTTCATGTCACAGAGCTCATTCTTCAGACTCATTACTTGTCCAATGTTTCCGACTGAGAAGAGGTTTGTTAGGGCATCGTACATATTATTATATGAATCAAGATGGGAGATGTAGGGTATCAAGTGGTATTTTATAGAGTCCACTATGAACTCATGGAATTGATGTCACTGCCTACGAACTTCTCCATAACTGCAACGTTATGTGGTTCCTTCTCTTTTCCTTCTTCAAAATATAGTTCCAAGGTATTTTCTTTCATGATATCCAGAACTTTATTTTTGGCAAGGATGAGTTCAATCCTTTTCTTCCACACTTTGAAGTTAGAAACCCCATCTAGCTTGTTTTCTAACTTCATAGATTTATTCATGGTTTCTTTGACTTGGTCAACCCTAGATTTGACCAAAAAGCTCAAACTTGACTTCTTGGCTTGCTGCGACTACCAGGACATGCGCTAGGCTAGGGTACATTAGTCTATCCAGAAATTAGGTCAATCCCTTCACATAAGGTGCCTCAACAAGAGGATTAGGGTTTCTGCAATTGCACCTGCTAGTAACCCTAGCGATAGTGCTTTGGTAACTTCTCTTGCTAGAAACCCTAGTGTCAGTTCTTCAACAAGTTTAGTATCCTTATGGCTATGCTCCCTTCCAATTGTTAAACTGAATGAAGGAGGTGTGGACCTAGAACCTATTGGAATATAATTGATGTGCTCATTTAACCATAGACAATATCACTATTGTCACCCAACAATAGGCCAAAGCCACCCTCGAGCACCTTAACCTTGACAGAGAATCATTCTGGAAGAAAAACCTAGGCTAGATAGCCAAACAACATAGCGCACTTCTCTTCAAGGATAGTGCACCAAATAGAAGTAACAAGAGATGATCAAAGATTCCAAACCATGACCAAGAGAGATTCCAGGCCAAAACTGAAATATGTAAGTTGCAGCAGCTGCAACGACAACTCTCCTCCAAACTTGCGCACAAATTGGCCAACTGTAGTGCACACAAGTGTTGCTTCTGTTGTTCTAAGAATGCCTTCCAGAATAAAGACTCGCCTCCTATATTTATAATAAAACTGCAAAAATCCCTAGGCCGACTTCTCATTCTGGGTGCCTATTTACTTAGTATATAATATTTCCTTTAGCTGACTTCTTCTCTTCAAGGCTAATAACCTAATACAAATTATTCTCTTGATCGGACTTGTCTTATAGGGTTATTAGCCAACTAATTATGGTTTCTTCTTTCTTCCCAGAATATTCTATTCTAGTCAGGTTTACACGTGGAGGTAAATACCTCCTGCAGCTACCATAATATCAACAAAAGGGACTCTGAAATTGCTTTGTGAAACAATCAGAGAATCAACCATGATATTTTCTTCTCTTGGAATAAATGAAATGTTGAAGGCTAGGAAAAAAATGTCAATAAGGTCCCACACTTCATTTCTATAACTTATTAGCCTAGGGTGCTTAGCTTGGTAAAGATTTTTGACTTGATGGACAACTAACTTAGCATCCCCAAATACTAATATATCTTCAATTCTCAAATTCTAACTTGTAGGACAGAGCTATAGTCTCTTGAGTAGGCAAAACAAGAACCACTCCAGAACCAACACCTTCCATAGAAGAGGCTCCATCGAAGAACATTTTCCACACAGAGGTGATAACAGGGGAATTTTCACAAGAAGTAATAGGCCTCTTTTTTATTCCTAGAGGAGGTTCAGGAGCATCGGTGAGTTACAACAAACTAGATCCCAAATATGTGTCAAGAGAAAAGATAGGATGGTTCCAGGGGTTCGCTTCATCACTAATAATTTAGGCCAACTGAGATTCCTTGGAGAGTCTTCTGTGATCACATCCAAACACCATAATGGTATCATAGGTGAGGTCCATCTCGAAGTTCCCCCTAGTCTTTTTATCCAATATATAGACAGAAGCATCTCAAACTTAGGTTGAATGTCGGCTACCACGATTTCCATGATCACGCTTTTCATTGGTAGCTAGAACAGAGATACGACCAAGTATTTGATAACCCCAAGTCACTTGACCTTCCTGGAGTCGAAAGAATACAGGTCGTGGTAGGATTTTGTAATCTGCAGACCTAACTCTTCCATGACAATATTACGCATAAGATTGTGAGATCACCCTGAATCCATCAAACACTTATGTAGAACCTTGTCATGTATGTTCAGTGAAGTGTAGAGGGGAGGGGATGAAACGTCTTTATATTCTACCAAAGGACCTAATATGACTGTAGGCTTCTCATCTTGGAGGTTTATTGAGTTTGTGGAATGAGAAGAAGGTTCAGGTGGCAACATTTTGGAGAGGTACCTTTTTCAATCTTCGTTCTTGACCAACTTTGAAATGGGTAGATGGATTCTAAATGTTTTTATTTCATGCTCAAATATGAAAGAGGAGGGGGCCTTTTTATTTATCTCACTTCTAGAACAGGACTTTTGACCACCGAAGGGGGCCGTTGTGCCTTATTTTCCTTGCTTCAGTCTGCCATATCTTTAGCAGGTTTTTCTTCTCTGGTGGGACGATCAGGGATGTCAGATTTCCCTTCTTTCTATTTGGACCACAGACTATATCTGTTTGGAATGTGACTGGCCTCTTCCCCTTTACTCATCTCATTCAGCTGATTACTGATGAGGGCCTCTTCCTATGTAGACTTATTTAAATGAGTAGACGAAGAGGTATCTCCAAGGCAATGGATCTTATGATCAATATCTTCTTCCTCTTCATCTTCATCAGTAACCATGTTATTTTAGAGAGGATTATGGATTTTTTTATCATCTCTGTCCCTATTTCTCTGATCCCTTTGGATGGCATGCAGGGTATTAGTTGGTATCCTAAAGTTACCTCTACTATCAACATTTGAGGGATTCCTATAGCTCTGATTTCCTTGCAATTCGACCCTTTCCATTCTAGCATAAAGAGACTTAGTAGTTTGGTTACTTCATCCATTTGATGAGGGGAAACAAAAGAACTAGAAGTCGAACCTTCAGACTTACCCTTTCTTCTGTCTCTATCATTTTTAATCCTAAGATTCTCAACTGCCAGTATATTAGATTATACTACAATGGTTGCATATTGCATATAAGCCAAGGATGTAGCTCTTCTTTATCTCAACAGTAGGAAAAAATCAGGGTCGAAAGCACTAGCATAAGTCATTTTGGCAGAGGTTTATGTGGGTTTAAATTTAGTGGGAATCTTTTTATACATCTTATTAAATCTCTTCGATAAGTCTGAAATAGATTCCCCTTATTCTCTCTTAAGTGCCCCAAAATCTATAATATAATAAAGGGTTTCTTTTTTATTCCCCAAATTTCTTAAGAATGAATCATCTAGAGCGAAAATCCCGTCAATAGATCTAGGAGGAAATTCCTTAAACCAATCCCTAGCATCACCATCAAGGCTCTGTACAAAAACTCTCATCCACACATCTTCATTTTTGATGGCCTGAATTTATGAAAATCTATAAAAGGATGCAAGGTTCTCTTCTGCAATCACGTCTCCCTCTCCTATGAACTAGGGCATGCACTTAAGGTAGTCCATGGTTGGAAGAGAATTCATAGGCTGAGGTAAAACTAGAGGGGCATATCTAGCAGCCAATATATCAGCCATATTGTTCCTATGAGGATTATCACCTTCCAATTAGACGTGAGCTGGAGGAGAAGTAGGTGGAGATGGAGTTCAGACAGGTGAGATCAGAACTATGCTTCTGGGGGAAAAGGGAAATGACTGGGTGTTTGAGAAAAATATTGCAGAGATGATAGGAACAGAGGTTTCTGTTGCAACAACTCTAATAGGTGTATGAGTACTAAATCCAGGGGTGGGGAAGTCTCCTAAGGTCCTCGGTTTGAGGCATGATACAACTTCAGGAGAGACAGGAGTGTCACATATTTATCCTTCTAAAACGAGGCCAGGATAAGAGAAATCAACCGAAAAACTTCTGAAATTCAAATTTTTGGAAACTCCAACAGATGTTATAATAGGAAAAACATAAACAGTAACTGAGGTTTATGAAAGAAGATTATGAAAATTACCAGAATCACCTGGTTTAGAAGATGAAGTACCTTCTTGAGGGGTCTTTCCTTTCCTGATAATTTTCTTTGGGTCAGCTCCAGGAATGGTTAGAGGCAGTTGTGGATGAGACCTCGTGTGTTTTCCTTTTAGAGCCAGCTGAAATAGTGGAGTCTGACTAGTGGATTTGCCAGACAATGGAGTCTCTAGATAGTGTCGTATCCAGGTGCAGGTTGCAATATTCAATGGTTTTGATACCTGATGCATCTTCAGAATCAGAATATCATTGTTGTTCTCCCAGGGAAGATACCTTCACTTTTGTCCCCAGAAATGATGCCAGAAATGTTAGCACCAGATGTCACCTCTGGAGAGCGACAGAGGTAAGACCAATACCCATTAGTTTATATGTCATGGTTAATGGATTTAAAGAGGTCAAATGGGGCAGACTCGAGAGAATATCATTTTAAATTAGAAAACTAGGGCATTATGCACAAGCAAATGAGGTCTTGATCAACTTCATCCAGTAAATTGTAGTAAGGGTGAGTAGGAGGAACAAATCAAGGAGAAAATCTAAAGGTCTTCTTTGGACATCATGTCTTCTAGCAACCTAAGGAGGAAAATATCTAAAAACAAGATCCTCTTGAATTCGATGTTTTAAGAAACTGAAATGCTATAATTGCACTGGAATCAAACATTCATTACAACAAAGTCACCACAATCCATGCGAATCCTTCGATCATGAACATTCAATATCATACTCTGATAAGATGGAAATAGAAGTTGGATTTCATTAAAAAAGAAATCTCATATCAAGTTACATAACCAAAGAACCAGAGCTTCATTAAAACATTACAATATAGGAGCTTAGCTCAACCATCAACCTTAACAAAATATCAAAACCAATTATTTATACTCAGAATAAATTTCCACCACCAGGAGTGTGACATGGCTATAGAAATCAAATCTTTGTGTATGTATCTTTTTTTGTCAGGCTGTACTTGCATTCTTCTATCGAACGCGAGCTTAGATCAATATGAACTTTATAGGAGGATCCACTGACAGGGAAACTTTGGGTTGATAGTGTGCCTCCAAGGCCAATCCTTCCATGCTTTCCATTTATGGGGTGAGACGGGGTTTCAAACACCTCCCACATTTTTACTAACCACTTTCATCGGAATTGGGATGGAGTCTGACACCCATGAATGCTCCAGGCGATGCTCACCACTCCTTTAAGTCAATTCTGGCACCCTAAGGACACAAACATTCTCCCGTGAACAATACGGGTGCTGTTAGCCTTTGGCACAACTCCTCTCCATCACTCCATGCGACCTTGGGTCATGAGTTGGGGCTCCTATGTGAAATTTTGGGATTTCGTGTTTTGGTATTCTTCACTCCACTTGATTCCAAATACCCCGATCCACGATCTTGCGAAATGGCTTATCCATATCGACGGTCAAACTTCATTTGAACTTAACAGACAAGATTCTTGCTCAAAAAACACAGCCATCCGTCGCTCAATAGGTTCTTACCTTCTTTATGGCCCTTCTTTCCATATGTCCATGGGCTGTAAATTGTAATCATGGGCCTGAATCCCATGCGTTTCATGAACTTGCGTCATGCTCCATGTTGAAACCTTTGACTTCTCAGATATAGGGCCATGCGTCCCTTTGAATCAGATGGTCCAGATAAATATCAACATCTCGAGATTTTGGACCTTCGACATTTGGGACTCGAGAGAACTGTGCATTACTCACTTCATCCTTCTCGAAATGACTTTTCCTGTGGTTCAGATCTAGTGCCATGCATCCTATTGGATCGGACGACCCATGCAAACTTTGGGTTTTGGGAGTTTGTACCATCTACAAACAACTTCAACAACATTTTGAAATCCCGATTCCCATGATTATTACTCGTCGTTGATCACTGAACTTGCTCGCTTGCTTGATCTGAGTCCATGTTAGATCACTCTAAGTGCTTCTCTTTGTTCTTACAACTGTGGCCTCTGTAAACAAACATTTGGACTACTGGCTGAGGGATTGGGAAAGAAAAAGGATCGGTAACAAAGGAAAAGAGGGAAGTGAAAAACCTTATAGAAAACAACAATGCAGAGGGATGAGACTTCTCAGGTAAGACGACAAGGAAAATAGGTTGTTCAAATGAATGAAGGCAAACAGAAGGAAAAAATACAAGAAGAAAGGGAAAAACTTAAGATTGGATTTGTGAAAAGAAGGGAGATAGGGAAAAACTACAGACTTAGGTAGAAACCACAAGCCCATAAGACTCTGACCAGGTCATGTGATAATAGATATGATTATAGCCGAAGAAACCATCCATCAAGGAGAAGATTTATCTCCTAGCACAATCATCAACAATCTGGTCAACGAAAGGGGTTAGATAATTGTCTTTGGGACAATATTTTTTTATATCCCTATAATATACATGAACATAGATCATGCATTTTTTCTTGTTAACCAGAACAAGATTGGACACCCAATCAGTCAAATCCATAGGATATACAAAGCCGGTTTAAGAATTTTTTCAACTTCAAGATTATTAGCAATGAATTTACATGGATGTACTGGGTGAAGTCTCTACCAAACAGGTTTAGCATTTGGGTAAGTCTTAATCTCATGCACAACAATATCAATATAGATACCAGGCATTTCTTTGTAACTACAAAAAAAAAAGTCCTAAAATTCTTGGAAAAGGGATTTATAAGTGCAGACCTCATCAACAGAACATGAGGTACAAACATGAACATTTTCCATGACTTTGGGTTTAATCGATATGTCAAGAGGAACGATAGGTGAAATATTACTCAAATTCCCTTCATACAGAACCTCATGTGTTGACTCGGGAACAAAACAAAAAACAACAACGGTCGATGGAGTTGAAATCCATTGGTAACTCTCTATGGTATGTTTTTCTAGGAAGAAAATAGAACGATGATTCCCATCGTTCCATGGAGTATCTTCCATGGAGATGACCTTCATGATCATCTCATTAGTAGGAAATATCACTTGGAATGGATCATGATATGTATCATGAAAGGAAGGAGGAGAGGGAGTTGACGATTGAATAGCTTGATAAGCTGATTCCACCGGACTTAGAGGCATTATGTCATCGTAACGATGATAGTCACTAGATCTAGGTACTACCCATGGGTCATAAAATTCAAGGGTTTCACGAGCATAGGTTGATATCATGTTAATCGAGGAGACAAAAGGAGGAGGAATATCGGGTGGAGGAATAGGAAAGGTACCCATCAAGGTTGCATATTTTAAAAGACCCACACCGACATTCTCATACCCAGGTGGTGTTTTCAAAATAAAAGGTATGTTTCTAGTACATGAATTAGAATTAAAGAAGGCCAGTTGATCAACAATAATTATTTTTCCTTGGTGTGGGAAACGTAAGACACAGAAAAGAGTGGAAACAACTGTGTGCATGGATTCAATCCAACTATGACCAAGTAGAAGGTTGTAATCAATAGGTGCATCAAATACCTCAACCTCAACATTAACTGCCTTGCCTTATAACATAATAGACAACAACGGAAGAACACCATAACGTTTAACCTTGTGCCATTTAAGGCCTTAAGATTATTGTGCAACTCAATAAGGATAGAAGAGCCTATAGCTTTCCAGCAAGTAATGTACATAACGCAAGTTGAGGTTCCTTCATCAATAATGGTTCGACAAATTTTCTTGTTTTCCACAACAACTTTTATTTCAAACGCTAATTGAGGAGGAAGACTTCGAATATGGTCTTCCAAGTCAAAGATTATTAAATTAGTATTGGTAGGATCAATTCCACCAAAAACATTTAGCAGTGCCATCCATTTATTAGGACAACTTTGAAGGACTTTGAAAGATGACATCGCAGAGGGTGCTTGCACAATATCTTCTACAATACTGTAGTTTTGGGAAGCACATGTGTGAGGATTGAATGAGGAATTTTGAACAATTCCATTTGGAGGAGGAATAAGAAATGTATCTATTACCTGTAATTTGAGATGAAGAGGACCGTTTGGAGGTGAAGTTGGTGGAGAAGGTTGAACCAACAGAGGTGGTAAATCATCAACTTTCTCTTTCGAAGGACTATAATCTTTGGCTCCATTTTCAACTGCAACTTCATTCTTCTTGGAGTCACTAGTACACATAAGTACATAAGATGTGGTAGAGGGAGAAGGTTGGTCATGAATGACCAATTGGTCCTAAAGATGAGAAGGAAAAGGTTGTGACAAGACAATGGGTGTAGGAGGTTTCCCGATCCCCTCCATGAACTTAGTAACCTCAGCATGTCATGGAAAATCTTTCATATAATGATCATCACCACAAATAAGGCAAGGATAATGCAGCTTACATTTGTATTTGTCATCAATAGGTTGTGTTTTGGGTTTCTTAGAGTGTTGATTATTATTATTTTCCTCCATATTCCTACCTTTCCCTTTCTTTTTATTTTTATTTTTACCGGTAGGTGTAGATGTAACTGAATTGATTTCAGAGGTTTTACCGGGGGAAGGAGTTGGGTTAGGAGTATTTTGTACATTAGAACTAGTAGAGTTGGGATTGGTATGACTAGCTTGTGTAGATTGAGTCTCAGCATGAAAATTTCCAATCACACCATCAACAACATGAGAAGCTACTGGAGGTGTTATGGTAGGGTTCGTAGAAGGAAGAGGATCATCAGGGATCAAGTCGTATAGTGTGCCCATTTGCGAATAAACAAAATCTAAATATTGAGCAGGATTGATCGCCTACTTCTCAATGAAGACACCACCCATGGAAACATCACAGGCTATAGGCCCAATGAGCGATTTGGTAAACCACTCAGCCAATAGTTGATCAAGAAGGGGAACTTTGATTAAGCATCTTCTCCTCCTCCACTCATGAATATGATTAGAAATATGAGTGGAAGAGGATTGTTTAAATGAATTCAAAATTTCATTTCATGTCTCATATCGAATTGGCAATTGGTAATGTGTTAAGAAATCCATGGCTAGAGTATTGAAGTCATTAAGGAATCCTCGTGGTAACTCAATATACCATTTGTCTTCTGAACTCGTGAGAGTTCATTGAAAAAGTCGTAATCTTATAGAGTCATCCATTAGTGAGTTGGAAGAACACCAAAGATGGAAAGTCATGACGTGATTGTTTTGGTCTTCTCCTAATCGACCATAAAACTTAGGAATGTCAGATGGTAATTTGGCTGGTATGACTGGCCAATAGGGAGAACGCAAAATAGGATCATTCAAAATCCTAGATAAATTCGATAAATCCAAAGTAGTAAGAAATGGCAATTGTCTATTCACTTGAGGAAACTGGTAGTTTTGAGGAGGTAGTCCTGTAGGTATACCAATAGGACCATAAGCAATTTGTATATAGTTATATAGTCCTAATAGATTTGTTTGTGGAGGGTTTTGATTAAGTAATCTCTATGGGAAAGGAGCATTAGCTTGAAAATTTTGACCCCAAGAAGGATTCATAGAACCTAGAAACAGTTGTCTGAGATTAGGGGGTGTAAAAGAATTAATTTGAGGATGTTTCCCCCCAGATGGTTTTTGATTCCCTTAGAAAGGAAGACTCCAAGGTTGATATTGTAATGCATGCATACTTTTCCCGTAAACTAGGTTATGTATTCCAACTTGAGGTTGCCCCCCAAGGTGAGGTTTTCCCCCAACTTGAGGTTACCCCCCAAATTGAGGTTGACCTCCAATAGGAATCTGAAAACTAGAAGTGACGGAAAGATTGGCACCTCCAACTAGATTGGAGCTACTAGGGCCACGATTAGATCCTCTAGGCGAAGGTGGAGGAGGAACGTAAGGCCCCCCAGAGAGAACCTAGGTAGGTGTAGGAATAAAATGACTAGCAACATTATACCAAGGCGGAACAAAAATATTAGACCCTCGAGATGGATTCTAGACAGGAATAGCAATGTTAGTATTCAAAGAATGATACCCAGGGGGAAGTGACGGACCTGATCTAAGAGAAAGTGATGTTCCAATAGGATCTTGGGTGATCACCATATTTTTGACAGAAAGAGGCATAGCTTGTGAGACCAGGATAGAGCTAGTGAGCTGGAAAGGAAGAATTGAGTGAGACCCAACCAACAATTGGTCTGAAACTGTAATGACATTATTGGTTGTGCCAGTAAAATGATCTAAAGGTACAGTATAAGTTGTGGAAGTCAAAGGTGTTTCTGATTCCATAGGTTGATTAGGAGTTCTCGACCGTAAATGACTCATTCCTAGTTTATCAAAAATATCTTGTCCTAAAGAGGTCCTCCAAAGAGTAAGACTAGGATCAAGAGTGTTAGGGTAAAAATTCCTAACAATGTGAACCAGAGTTGTAAACAACTCACTTTGAAAGAATGGATCGTCTACACTAGAATCTGCATGAGGTCCAGTAGGTATTTCAACATATTCTTCAACTACAATGTCTCTCGATGATTTAATCCGTAGAAAATGTGGATCTTGTGCAACACTCAATAACGGGTTTACGTGAAGTATTGATTCCTCCAACGAAGTATAAATTCCAATTTCAGAGGCTATGTCGTTATTGACTGCTCCTTCAGGAGAACCCACTAGTGAGTTAGGAAGGAAAGGGATGTAATCTTTTGGATCTTCTATAGGTAGCCCTTTCATCCTACGTGAGTTGGGAGGGATGATGTTGGCCATGCCAAATAAAGAACAAAACAAATCTATGGCCAACTAGAGAAACAAGAGACATTCACTAATAAAATCTAGAAATCAAACCAAGCAAACAAACCTTATTATTTTGAAGTCACTAGTTGGTGATGAAATTCAACATCACAAAATCAAGACAAGAAGGAGTTGGGATAAAGTAGGTCTAAAAGTTACGTTGACGACCTTCTTAATGGACTTACACCCTGGTGCAAGTGCTCACACATAATCGTGGGCATAACCTCCAAGGAGGCCGAGTGAGTTTGGAAAACGTCGATTCCAGGCACCATGAAAACTTTCCCCTCCATAGTCACCTCATGTAAATATCCTACAAATATAGGCTACTAAGGTTAAAAATTATGATAATGATTCCTGGGGAAACAGTCGACAATTCGATCCATGTGCAAAGGCAGGGTATCTATCCCAAAATCAACTCGAGAAGGTCCCAACAGGATTTTATTCTCAAGTGACCCCCAATAATACGCTCAATCTCTACACTATAACTGAAAAAGTTGGGTGAGTAACTCTACCATTCCTAATGCAACCTCATGATTGACCCTTGTGTTAGAAGGGCTTCCCAGGACAAAAGTAGCAAGTGGATTTGAACTCTCCCTATCACAAGATACTATTGTGTGTTTTGATGCTTTGGAGAGCGTGATTACAACCTATTACAAAGAGCTATCCTAGCTAATGTTGGTGAAAATAATTTCTAGAAAATAAAAGTTGCTAATAAATTTGAAAATTACACAATATTTTAAAGGGTATTGTTTACTAAAAAAGGAAACAGAAATGAAACTGATGATGTATGGACCTTGACCCAATAAAATGCAAGAAGAGATGAGTATGCAATATTTAAATTCAATGAACTCTAATTAAAATAGGGAGAATGTATCTTTCTTTGAAATACTAAAGCTACAAAACACAATTTCTCAATTTTTGAATGAACAAAATTCCAAATAATCAAAAGCTACAAAATTTTCCAATTTTCTCATTTAACAAATTTTTTGAATGCAACATTTTTCTTGTGAAAAAATACTAAAAAGAAGAATGATTTTCAGTTATTTATTTATCAAATCAGGTCATATATACAATGAAGGAAAGAAAGCATAATCCAAGAAAATTAATACACTCTCAACACTATTCCCAAATCAAACTTATAATGTAGACAAAAACAAAATGATGGGAAATCCTTTTGTCAAATGGAAACAAAATTGTTTCACAATCAATGAACAATCCAAAAAGAAAAAACAATCCAAAACTTCAAATAAATCAAGTATTATTTCTCAAGCAAGCACTCAGGACCAAGATCTAGAGATTATACCCTTGTGACAAGAACCAAAAGAAAAACTTGAAAAATTTTATTATGAAAAACTTTCAATTTCTGAAAATCCAGGAAATGCATGTTTCAAACTTACAAATCAATCAATCACTAGTGTCATAAGTTCAACCCATCCAATTTAGGAAACACTGGGTGGAAAAAAAATGGCTATCTCCAACAATTCCTATAGGAATCGTCGCAGGTGGTAGTGGGGCACAGTGCGACGATCTAGGGTCGTCGCATGCTACCAACAAGGTACAATGCGACGTCATCACACTGGTCTGCACCCATAGAGTTTAACGTCAAAAGATCATCGGAGTCTATCTATAGAGTAAAATGCGATGATCTTTGAAACTAAAGGAAAATGGAAAGAAAGAAAAAAAAAATCACTGAACGTTCAGACCCATGGCAAAAGACCAAAATAAAGGAAAAAAACCAAAATAAAGTCAATTCCCCGGTATGGTCGACAATTTTGTTATAGGATTAATCGGTAACTTCAGACACAAACAAATATCCCTAGCCTCCATAAGAAACTAGAACATAATACACACTTCTCCTTAAACTTCATTATCATAAAAACTAGTTTAATGAGGTACAAGTGGAATACCTTTTGAATGATGCTTGATCCTCGCTAGTTTCATCCTTGCAGCTCCTTCCTTGATTTTGTAGAGTAGCAAGAATGTCTAAGAATCAAAAACCAACAATGAAGGAAAACAACGATACATACATTCTAATGAATTCTATGTATATAATCAAGGAATTATACAATAGAAGACAAGATGCTTATATAGGGAAGAAATGTATTACTGCTTTAATTGAATAGAAAGTGAATAATACAACCCATTCTTTCAGGTTGCAAGGTCCCCTTTTGATGGATATTTTCTTCAACACACACATCTTTGCTCCAATGCTTTCAATTAAGAAGATCCATTATATGTCTTGAAGAACTAAAGAAAATCTCTCAAGCATAATCTGAAGTAGAAATCTCCATACAAATCTTAGCCTATTCAACCTTAGTCATTTCCATGAGAGATCCCTCCTTATATAGTGTGAAAGAGAGATGGATGAAAAGATTAGGATGATCCCACCAAATCAGATAAGTTAGTAAGATCCAAACCGATTGGAGGCCACCTAACCTTCTAGAAGATTGCCTTCTAGAACATTCATGAAACTTGACATTTCCTATTCTTTAAGCATTGTTGCACCCTATGTACGAGCAACATGCAATGACATCATAGTCTAGGTTTAGGGAAAAGATCGACCATCAGGCATCATCGCACCCCATGCATATGGCAGGGTGCAATGACCTTCCTTAACATGGTTTTTTGAAGGAGGAAATAAATCACTTTTCCCATGGAGAAAGTCTTCTTTTAATATTTTTAGGTGTAATGACCCTTTTCTTATTACTGTGAATAATTTCATAAATAATCCGAAACACTAGCTAAATTATAATTAATTATGATATAACCTTAAATTGATTACAATTTGTTAATTAATTATTTTGATTATACTTAGCTGAAGTATGATTAACTCCTTGATTAGGGGTTAATGAATGAGTAATTATTAAATGATACATTAAATGATTATTTATTAAATTAATGATTAGTGATTAATTGAGTATTAATTAAAGTAATTGATTAATTATGTATTAAATTGGGGGAAAATAAAATATGAGTTTAAATGGGTTACGTATCCCATAAGGGGTAACGTAACCCATACGTAAAATGAGCATTAAGTAAAGGATAAGACCATTAAAGAGAAATAAATGTATGGATAAGGTGGTTGATGGGGAGATGCGAGGGCGGTGAAGGAGGCATAAGGGAGGAAGAAGGACCATGGAGGGGGGATTATTCATTTTGGGGGGAGATTGATTCATGCATGGGACAGGAGAGTGATTTTTGAAGCTTTGAGACAGAGTTAGAATAGTGTGATTTACAGTGCACACCGGGGCTGAGGGGTTTTGGGCTCGGAGGGCTAGGACGTCCGTAGATGTCCTAGGGCCAGGCGTACTGGTCGGTAAGGTGGCCGGTTTTGGGGTGTTCAAGTGAAGATTCAAGCTGCTGCAGATAGTAGCATCAGAGACAGGTATTTAAACTCAAAAGTGTGAAGTGTTTACTTAAATTTAAATTGTATGCAAATTGTTATGTAAAATGTTAGTTTATTTATCAAAATCTGGGAATGAATATGCTAGAGTAAGCGAATTTTTAGTGAATTTTAAAATTTTCTGCTCTATTTTAATTCACGTTAGTTTAAATTAAAAGCCGGTTACTACATCTGGTATCAGAGCCCGGTTGGAAAACTGGAGCCTATGGGCCAAGTTGCCAAAATTCCCCTCCGCTTAACCTGCAAACAAAACAAAGAAGTTTTAAAACCAATGATATATATATATATATATATATATGCAACAAGAATGGAAAATGTAAAAACAAGTTTACCGAAGCAAAACAATTGGTAACTTATTTAGGAATATGAAGGAAATTTGGTTTTTCATTTTACATTTAATTATTACTTATTCCTCCATTGCTTATTCCTAGCAAAGAAATTTATATAGATCCCTGTAATAAGAATGTATCGTACGTATTTATTCGTTAAATACTTTATTTAGAAATTGATTCTTGTACAAGTACGCCTTGCTCTCTCCTGAAGGCATGCAAAGGGATTGTTCCAGCACTGCACTCTCAAACCACGAAGAGAACATGGACACCTAATAAATGTGTATTTACATTGAGCCTTATGTCTCTCACCAGCTCAAAAAAAAAAAAAAAAATCCTATGGATCCATATTGAGGGTTTGTACAAAATTGTCAATATTCCTCAAAGAAAAATATAATATAATGATAATGCAGTTCAATAATAAATTATGATACGCAATAGAAACAAACTGTATCATTTCACTTTCGTTTTGTTCAGGTGACTATTCCAGATGAAAATAGAACGAGCTTGGATAAATTTTGCATTGAAGAGCACAACCTACAGGCCATCATATATAGTTAATTAAATTTTTAATTTGTATGTCGAGTAGCAAACTAGAGGATTCTGTCTATGTCGAGTGAATATTTCATCCTTGCAAACATAGAATTAACCTTCCTTTCTTTTAAAAAAAAAAAAAAGTACAGAAAGACAAAATTAACAAAATGGGCATATATTTTCAAATTTCAAGGAATAAGAGTGAGGTAAAAAATAAATAAATAAGTAAAATAAAAATAAAACAAAAACAAAACATCCCTATTGACATATACGTTAGGAAATACAAAAGTGAAGCCAAATCCAATTATAAAAGCTCCTATATAAGCAAATCCCAGATTAGACAACTTGAGACTTACCCGGGCATCTTCATCTGGCATGCTCATCTTCCACAAAATCGAGCTCTGAACTCGATTTGAAACTATATGGAAACAAAGTTCCTTCTCTGCTAGTCTATTCAGAAGATGTTCTGAAGGAAAGTTACATAACACAAAATATCACAAAAAAAAAAACAATCATATACATTTACCAGAATGTTCTACCCAATAACTGTCCTTTAACTTAAAACATAAGAGGCTTCACTAAATAATCCAGGGCCTGCCTGAAAGAATCATTAAGAAAAAGGCTGACTGCACATACCTCCAATCAACCCTCTCTCGACTACTTTAGTATCAATCTCAGCTGATATACATTTCAGGGAAAACTTTCCCTTCTCCCACTTCTCTTTCTCTTTCTGACGCTTTTTCATCTCTGTTGCTTCTGCCTTGGTAGACTTGAGTTCCTGTTTAACCTTACCAAAGCTTTCAATCATCATCTCAAAAGAATACGAGTAGGCTTTAACAAAATTCTGGCAACGTGATAATTACCTGTGCATGGCCTATGGCCTATGGCCTGCAACGCTTTCTACAGAATCACAAGGAGTACAGGTAAATGTTCTTGGATTATTACTCTTAATACTATTTGCAACAATAGCAATTATAATACATAAATGGTTAAATCTGACGGGTTCTTGGTTAGTGCAATCAAAGAATGAATAGGGCGGATCCTTATTCTCACTATCACACCTGATTCTTGCCGAAGAAGGCAGTAAATTAGGACCAGAATGCCGGCTTGATTCTTATCGGCACCACCTCCTTCAATAGTTTTGGCAGATTGGCTTCTGATATGTTATCGACAGATTGCATTTGGGGCGTGTAATCTCTGCTTACTAAATTATTTGAAAAGTAAGATGACGTCTAAATTGCCATGAATGTTAGCACTCTCTTGAGTCCAAAGGAGCGCCTGGTCGCTATCTTCTTGGCCAGTGAAGATGCTGATTAATTAGTGTCCTTATCGTCTGTAAGAAAATTCATTGAATGGAATCCCCACAAAGGGGCCAATTGTAATATATATTCATGCGCAACTTAGATGGTTTTCCAGGGTTTTGGTGAATTTAAAGTTTGAACGTAACGCAATTAATTTTTACGTTTCATTTTTATAGTATAAACATGTTTATGTTTAAAATTAATGTAATCAATGTTGACTATATTGACAAGGTAGCCCAATCTGTTTCCCTGGGCATCTCTCAAAAATAAAAATGGTCTACTAGACTTCATCATGATACAACTAGCTTTAAGTTCTCATTTAAATATATATGCCCGAAACATCTAAGCATGAGCATGGCGCAAGTATCTTCTTTCATAGAAACCAGCGCATGAAACATGCCCTTATATTTGACCTCACCTGTTTCAACAAATCTACTTTGAGCCATTAACCTTGTTTTCACGACATCGAAAGGGCCCGTGCAAATAGGACCAGCAGTTCTTGTCAAAAATCCCGATATCATAGACTGCCATGGCCGGAGAACTCGGCCGTCTCCATCATGCTTTTTCCATAGGAGCCATTTTGAAGCAAACGACGAGAAACCTTTCGCAACAAAAAAAAAATGCTTGTGTTATGCAGCTGTAAGTCATTCAAATGTGGTCTTTCTTTACTCTATAGCAAAAAAAAAAAAAACTGTATTTACCTTACCAGTTAAATTTCATATGCAAGCTCCTATGTTTCAACAGCATCTACTTATGTATTTAAGCTGCGAGCTCCTCCTCTATAATGTCCGCTTGACTGTACCCAGTCGAAACCTTAAGCTAGGCCTTCCCCAAATGTAATTTCTAACAGAATAAAGCTAAAAAAAAACCGCTGCGAAATTTTTCCCGACTGTATCCATCAACTCTCCAAAAGACCTCGTTTTCAGTCTGTTATGCTTTAGCTTTAGGCACAGGTTTCGAACCCTAATTTCTCATTCAACTACAGATGCACATATCTCTACCAATTCCTATATGTTTCCAAAGAAACCAGACCCGTAATACTCCACCCTTATCCTTCCTATGGTGGGTGGACCAAGGATAGACTATAGATCACTCAGACAATCGAATGCTTACAGACACAGAGATGGTAGAGTTGCTCACTGCCCCCACTAAATTTAAACTCCACAGACACTGCACCAAACTTGAAAGAGAGGAATTGACAAAGGAATGGTGTGGTGTGATAATTCCTAATTCAGCCAGTAGGCCAATTCTATTCTCTTTGTTACGAAGCTATTATGACAGCTATTCTCTTAGGCCAACTATTGGAGGGAATAAGCGTTACTCAGCTGTGGAACCACCGATCAAACCATCCCATTGAAACCAGCCTAACTTCACACAATGAGTCTGGAAATACCAGTTCACCTGGAGCCTTCAAACCTATAACCAACGAAAAAGTAACAGCTATAATAGATCCTGTTAATGAAGCCATAGATGAAGCAGTTTACCAATTTACAATGCTGAAACAATATACAACAAAAAAATAAAAACCCTTGTGATTTCATCTCCGGAATAACAACCCTGGCAGACTAGGAAAACGAAAGAGGCAAAGGAGGTAGAACGTCGAGCCGGGGAAAGAGACGAGCTTAGGTGTTTGATAGTGAGAGCCGGAGGCCGGGCATGTGGGCTTCATGCCAAGCCCGACCTTAAAGGCTGCCAGGTAATAATTTCGAATAATTAAATTTCTTTTTTTTTTATTATTATTTTAAATTTTAGTTTTATAATTTAAATTACATTAGCTTAAAAAAATAAATATATATAATAATAATAAATATAAAAAATAAAAAATAAAATAAATAAATAAAAATAAATAATTAATTAATAAAGTTAATTAGTTTAATTAATTATTAATTAAAATTTATTAATTTCATAATTAAACTTTATTAATTATTTATTTAAAAGATTATTAAAATATTAGTTAAGTTTGAATAAAATGAGGCTAAGGATAAATTTAAATGGAGTCCGTGGGATTCGAACCTCAGACCTCCTTCCACCATGAAAGTTTTCACGAAATACACCCTACCAACGCACCATGCGTTGTTCTTTTGCAATTAATTTAACATTTAAACACTTCAACCATCATACCCAAGACCACCCACCAAGTAAAGCGCCTTAAGAAGAAAACTAATACCAAAGGGAACATAGCGCTGGCGAATGCAGAAACGCGACTGGCAGATGGGGATAATTATTTAGATGCCACGATTTAATCCTAATTAATCATTTAAACGTAGTAATTATATAACCTTAAAACATTTTATGTGATTAGGTAAATATTAAAAAGTAAACGTGCTAACGAAGGCTGCGATAAATGCAAGAAAGTTATGAATGATAAATCGGACCCATTGATATTGGAGGATGACTAAGAATATGCCAGTATCTTCAGTACATAACCATCAGATAATGGTTTTAGGTTAATTAAGATTAAAAGATCATTGATTGTGCCCATTGTCAGTAGGTGTACGCCTCTTGGCACAAATTAATAAACATATGGAAGGAAGTTATATTTTTTTTTTTTGTTGTCAAATTGTAAGCGTAAACTAAAAGGGCTCAGACTAGCACAAGCGGAAACGAGGCAGCATATGCACTAGGAGCGTAAGCATAGAGGCGCAAGGCTAGCGTAGCCACAGGGCAAAGGGACCCTCATTAGATCAGTATCCGG
>ML777646.1:137915-161515 GCA_009831015.1 Picea engelmannii
TTGTATGTACTAGCTACACATACATTTCTTGTACATATACACTAGTATGTATGAGTTCCTTGTTCTCGTACCATAAGATACCTTAACTTCGGGACGAAGTTTCCTGAAGGGTGGGTGTATGTAATGACCCTTTTCTTATTACTCTGAATAATTTCATAAATAATCCAAAACACTAGCTAAATTATAATTAATTATGATATAACCTTAAATTGATTGCAAGTTGTTAATTAATTATTTTGATTATACTTAGCTGAAGTATGATTAACTCCTTGATTAGGGGTTAATGAATGAGTAATTATTAAATGATACATTAAATGATTATTTATTAAATTAATGATTAGTGATTAATTGATTATTAATTAAAGTAATTGATTAATTATGTATTAAATTGGGGGAAAATAAAATATGAGTTTAAATGGGTTACGTATCCCATAAGGGGTAACGTAACCCATACGTAAAATGAGCATTAAGTAAAGGATAAGACCATTAAAGAGAAATAAATGTATGGATAAGGTGGTTGGTGGGGAGATGCGAGGGCGGTGAAGGAGGCATAAGGGAGGAAGAAGAACCATGGAGGGGGGATTATTCATTTTGGGGGGAGATTGATTCATGCATGGGACATGAGAGTGATTTTTGAAGCTTTGAGACAGAGTTAGAACAGTGTGATTTACAGTGCACACCGGGGCTGAGGGGTTTTGGGCTCGGAGGGCTAGGACGTCCGTAGATGTCCTAGGGCCAGGCGTACTGGTCGGTAGGGTGGCCGGTTTTGGGGTGTTCAAGCGAAGGTTCAAGCGAAGATTCAAGCTGCTGTAGATAGTAGCATCAGAGACAGGTATTTAAACTCAAAATTGTGAAGTGTTTACTTAAATTTAAATTGTATGCAAATTGTTATGTAAAATGTTAGTTTATTTATCAAAATCTGGGAATGAATATGCTAGAGTAAGCGAATTTTTAGTGAATTTTAAAATTTTCTACTCTATTTTAATTCATGTTAGTTTAAATTAAAAGCCGGTTACTACATTAGGGAACACTAACACATATTGTTAGGTGATCACTGAGCTGACCAAAATAATGTGTAACATTAAAAGTAAAGTTACAAACAGGATGGTAACCCCATCAAAGTTTGTTCGGTTGGGCAATTACTTTTATTTTCCTTTGTTACAACAACTTCTATAGGTATAAAAGTGAAGGGAAATATACGAGAGGAATGTGGTATGGGTCCAAACACCAAGTTTTCCATTCCCAAAACTCTCAATTGAATCTATAGTAATCCTTGAAATGAATTCCTTTGTATGCATGGAGAGATAGTATGAGTTTTTTCAATCCTTGATCTGGGTGAAATGGAGGACGTTACTACCATGAATTATCCAAGAATAGAGATGAATGACCATTTTGAATCCCCCAAAATATGTTTTGTTGAATGAGTCTTTCCAAGAAGAGTTCTACATAAGGGAGACCATGTTTTATTCCAACATGTAAATTAGGTCTTGTTGATTAGTTTTCTCAGTATATTTTTGTTTTCATAGACAACTCCAAAGTTTCCATTTTTTTTGCAACTAGCTCCACCATGTTTTGGACACTAAAGTTTGATTGAGAATATTAGGATCACTTATGCCCAGTCCTCCTTTATAATTTTTCTTACACATAGTATTCCAAGCTACCAATTCCCATTTCCTAGAGGCTTAAGAACCCTGCCATAGAAAATTATGTTGCATTCCTTTAATAGCTTTAAATATCCTTCTTGGATATGCTAAGGAGAAAAAAGGATAGAGGGGAATGGCTTGAAGGATAAATTTTAGAAGAACCAATATTCCAACAATGTTAAGAGGTCTGAAAGTCTATATGGATATTGTTTTGTTGATTCTTGAGAGAATATCTTCCCACAAGCTATTGTGAATATTGAAAGTGATCAAAGGAGAACCAAGGTACTTGAATGGAAGGGATCTCCTAGAAAATCCAATAATATGGATGATGTGGAATTGGAATGGGGGAGGAGTGTTGAAGAAAAAGAGTCGGGATTTGAGTTGGTTGATGGAGGCTCCAGAGGCCTCCATGAAATAATATAGAAAGTTTTTGGAGGATATATCCTCTCTAGCAGAGGGGGTGCCCATGAGCATCGTGTCATCAAAAAATTAGTTATGAGTCAAGGGATCCCTCATGTGATGGAGAGAGATGTTGGTGATCTTATGATTTTCTACCATCACTTTGATATTGTGACCTATCACTTCAACCATAAGTATGAAAAAAAATTGGAAAATGGGATCTCCTTGTATGATGCTCCGAGAAGGGAGAAAAGGATCGAAAGGTGAACCGTTGAAAAGGATATAGAAAAAGGTAGATGAAATTAAATTCATAAACCAATAAACCCAACTAGATGAAATCCAAAAGGAAGGAGAATTTCCTTAATGTAATGCCAACTGAGTTTGTTAAAAGCTTTTGACATATCTAGTTTTATTAGCATGCTTGAGGTATTAGTGTTTTAAAGAGAGTGAGCCAATTAATGAGTAAGCACAATTATATCCAAGATTTTGTGCCCTTCTACATATCCCTCTTTCTCAGGGGATACAAGGGAGGGGAGCATAGTTTTAATTCGAAGAGTAATAACTTTGGAGATAATTTTGAATATAACATTACAAAGGGATATGGGAAAAAATTTGATTAGGTCCACTAAATTATATTCATTAGGAATTATATTATGAAAGGTGGAATTAAAATTCAGAAGGACTCCCATGATTCTTTGGGATTCCTGCAACATGGCTAGAACATCCTACTTAATGAAAGACCACCAATGATGAAATAAATAGGAGGTGAAGCCATATGGACTAGGTGATTTACCTGCAACAAGACTAAAATTAGCCTCTTCAAATTTGGAAAGAGAGTTGGGCCTCATGACATGAGCATTCTACTCATTAAATATTAAGTGAGGAATGTTTTGGGAGATTAAATGAATAGAAGCAGAGCGGTTAATCAAAGGCTCAGTGGGAAGATCCTAAAAGTAATAAGTTAATTCATGCTCAAGTTTGTGCTGAAGTGGGATGAGTGATGTGATTGGCATGCCTCTAATGTATCATAGAGTGATGCAAGAATTTAAAGTTGTTTTATCCCTCTTTCAACAATTAAACACTTCTGCTGCCACAAAATTTCTTATTTTTTTTGTGTTTCCTCAATTTGGGTTGAGAATACTTTCTCCTGTTGTTCAAGCTCAATATATTGATCATGGGAAATGTTTTTTTTCTAAATCATTTCCATTTGGTTATTTAAAATCCTTTGAGATTGAAAAATATTCCCCAAAACTATATTGTTCCATATCTCGATTCACTAGTTGAGGGCTTTGCGACATTGTAGAAAGTAGTACATTAAAGAACCATTGCTTATTCACACCTCTTCCCACTAGATCTTGACATTGCTAAGGAAATAAAGATGAATAAGCCAAAATTTATCAAATATAAAAGGTTTCTTGAGCGGTTTACTGAGGGTTTCTAAAGAAAGACAAATTAACCAATGATCAGATCTAGTACCTAGAAGAATGGTGGATTCTGTGTGTATTCTTGAAATCATTAACAATTCTAGTTCTCTAGAAGATATAGAATTTTTCCCAAGCCTATTCCAAGAATATATAAAAAGACGGTTAGTCTTGAACAAGAAAAAGAAGAATCATTTACATATCTATGCTGCCAAAATTCAAAGGTGCTTCTCCATCTATATCAATTGTACATTCAGGTTTCCTAGCTTGTTCAATGATCTGAGGAGGAGAAAGGAGAAAGGGGAAACGAGGATTTCATCTACATCAAGAGGTAATTGAATTGATGTACTTCTACTATTCAAATTAATAGATCATTGTTTTTTCCCTACGAATGTTTGTATTTCATGGATGAATGTTCAAATCTGATTTATTTTATTATAAATCAGGTTAGAGCTAATATAGATATAGGATTCTAATCGCAAGAAGAGAAGTAGTAAGGTATTATTTGTATCTTTTGTGTAGGGAGTAGGTTGTAGAGGCTAGCGATGGAACTTCAGGACTACAATAATCAAGGCATATGAACGACAACCTTTAGGAAATGGTATGGCATCTCAACATTTCTTATTTTAAATATGAATCAAATTGCTTGAGTCTAAACTAGGAAAGCCATAGAATTATAGACCATTGTCTATCTAGGATCAGTAAGAGGATCCTAGGGAGATCTTACTATCCACCCCTGTGATTTTATCCATAACACTTTATAGCCTTTTTACAATGCTCTAGATCTCCCCCGTCACTCACCCTCACTTTGGATCTCTCCCCATAGAAATAGGTGGCTCTAGACATTAGTTGTGAAGGAGAAGACACAAACATGTGACCTCTTAAGCTCATCTGAATGTGAAAGGATCAACTAGCATTTAGCAAGACAAAAACCCACCAGAAATTTGGGTCAAGATAAAGATGGGGGGAGCAGATACAAGGGTTCACAAACATTTCATTGAGGAAGAAGTGGTGGATGTATATACCAGGGCATGGATTCCCAATACTAGATCCTCTCACACTCGAGACACCAAGTAGTTCCGATTTTTTTATCTTACTCACACATGAAGACTCTCATGGGAAAGTTGTTGGTTTAACAAAATGAAACTTATAATGAAATTATCCTTCATGTCGATGATGTTCAAATGTAGATTAAAATGGTGGGCCACAAAATAAATTTTCTCGCCGAGAAGCTCGTTGGTTTGGACTTCACCAAGCTCAATGTTTCCCATCCTTAGGTTCCTTATGTTGATGTTCATGTTTTGAAAACATAAATTTGATTATGATAGGATTCGTAACTTATTGGCTTACCAGTTTCGGGAGGCTATAGCTCCTCCTTATCATAGACATCAATATGTTTGTCAAACTTATAGAAGTTATTAATATTTAGGCCTTAAAATCAAACATCATATGTTATTTAATTTCATGTTTTACATGCTTCTTAAGCCATTTCGGATAAATAAAATGATATTCTGTTGTCGTTTTGGTTTCCCCGGTGTCAGACGAGCAACATAAACATTGTATATTTTCTTTACTTATTAATATAATATACCCTAGATAGCATAAAAACAGATGTTGTATTGGAGAAAATTAAATAAGTTATAGACAATTTTTTCCACGATGTGTTTATGTTTTAATTAGTGGTTATTAGATATATTATTGAAGGAATCAATACAGATGCAATTATAGCCATAATTTAAGATATACATCGGGATTTATTTTTTTAATAATATTTTAAGAATTGAGACAACAACATCAATGTTTTTATGGATTTTATTGAGGATGTTAAACAATAAGTAATAAAAATGTTAAACACATTAAAATCAATTTCCTAATATCATCCGATAAACCAAAAAATATATGTATATCAATGAAATGAAACGAGTATGCTAATCTTGAAAATGTTGTTATGGTGGATGAGGTTTTAACCAAAAACATATGGATAAGATGACCCTTTAGAAGATTCCAAAATATTACCTCAAGCTTGATGCAAAACATAGATATGTTCGGATTCTTTGTTAGGTGGCATGTTCCAACATATTCTTTATTCATTATAATATGGAATGGTCAAGCGATACAAATAGGTTACTAGTCATTAGCACTATATACTACTCTATTTAATATTTTAGTGCATCATCAATGGTACTATGACTTATCACAATGACACATCGTCATTAGCACGAAACATCATTGTTGCAATTGTTATGAAGATGTTAAAATTATTGCAAGTGATCATCGCTAATTTGTACATGCTATTGTTTCAAATTTCTAGCATTAGCTTCTTTAGTGTCGGTGGTTCTAATGTTTAATGTTTGTTGATGCTAATTAATGTTGATGAGTTGGAATTTGAGTTGTTTCTTGGGTTTTGGGTTATATGGGATCCAAATGTGTGCAGGCAAACCTTAAAAGAACAATTTATGGCTAAGATTTAAGCATGAGTAGATACTAGTGTTGACAGAGTGCTCCAACATATGGATAAATGGGGAAAGATTTGGATTTTAGAGAGTGCAAGGCCAACTAACTCAAGGAAAATTCATGCAATTGCTTTCCTAGATAATCATAAAGTAATTGTTTTCCCACATAATCATATATAAACCTTATCACAATAAATCATAATACTAGAAAAATGACTTAGCAACAAAACACTTTCTCTTTGTACGTGTCACCTTTGGACATAAAGGAATGAAGAGATGGACTTTTAAGGTCTTGAACCAAATTCATGGAATTGAATAAGAAACAAATGTTGAAATTTAAAATAACGTAAACCATCAACTTGAGAGAAATGAAAATAATACACTATAATCACAATAACACATTGAAATACATATACATAATGTAAGAATGTGCATATGAGAAGATTATTTTATTCTCATATCCTCAATGTTATGTTTAAGTAGGAAGGTCTTAGAGTGAATAAGTGCATAGTTGAATAATTTTACAATAGGAAACTCAAAAAATCGAAGATTTCACTAAAACAAAGCCTATGTGATGATATTTAAATGAAAATAACATAAACCATCAACTCGAGAGAAATGAAAATAATACACTATAATCACAATAACACATTGAAATACATATACATAATGTAAGAATGTGCATATGAGAAGATTATTTGATTCTCATATCCTCAATGTTATGTTTAAGTAGGAAGGTGAATAAGTGCATAGTTGAATAATTTTACAATAGGAAACTAAAAAAATCAAAGATTTCACTAAAACAAAGCCTATGTGATGATATTTGGGCATATGTGAAACTTCAACTATGAAAAATCTCTCCCAAGAAGATGGAAAGTCTTAGAGCTAATAAAGTTGTGAAAAATGTTGTGATTGCATAAAGGAAATTTCCTAAGCAAGGGGAGCTATATGTCACACATTTATAATGAAAAAGTAAAACACAATTATGTTTTTTCATAGATTCAGTTAAGGCATGTTACCGCTCAAATTAGCACAATTGCATTTGTTCTACTTGTGTCACTAAGGAGGTATAACACTTTGAAAATGCACCATTGTCACCTATGTTACAATTATATTTTTCACCCTAGGGGAACATAGAGGACCTTCTCAAGAAGGTTACTAGATTATACGTGAACATGTACCTAATACACCATTTTACCTATGTTCTATAGTCCATATATGGGGGTGCACTTGATACTCACTTGGTATATGATATGAACCCTTGGTTGAGAATATTATTCCCCTAGGCAAAGGCACACCTACTCTTAAGCCATGCTTTAGTTACACTAGGTGAAGTCTAGTCTTTCATGCATGAATTGGAATTATCACCTTGTCTATCATGCCCACCTTGGAACCATCATCATGAGTGTTCCTAACATGTGGCTAAGGTTAGGAGGGAGAAATAATGTTGCATGGACATGAATAATTCATTATACATGAGCATATCTAGTGAACTATGGATTGAATGCCCAATTAACCAAGCCTAATTGACTGATGACTAGTGTTGCAATTGATGCATGTCCTAAGTAAGATCTAGAAGATAAAATATGGTGCATTATCTCATGTGATGGAGGAAATATTTGGTGGATTATTTATCCATGGAATGTTTTTTGAAGAAGGGAGGAGGAATTACGAGTAAATTTATGCTATTGGGATTATAGGAGAGCGATGATGAAGGAAGAGTTGAAGAAAGGACCAAAGAAGACTCAAAATTTGGACTCAAGTTAATTAAACCACTCTTGTAAGGTTCTCATTTTCTTAATGTAGGTAAATATACCTTACCCCTACCATTTTTTGTCCATTCAATTACATGTTGGTGGTTTTCTTCTTTACTTGAGTAATATCAAATAGATACAAAATTATTTAAGTTTCTTTAATGCTTGAAACGTTTGAGTTGGGTATTTCTTGTCATGTGTGTGGAGGAAGAGGATGCATGACCTGAACCAATATATCTAGAGCCATGCTAGCTACGACTACTCAAGGACAACCGTTGGAACTAGGTACTTACCTTTCTTTCATATCATAAAGATCAATTGCATATCGTAGTTATAGGAAATTTGGTATTGCACTCTATTTGTTGTATGCCTCAGATCAAAGGAAGATCCAAGGGAGAAACCACTTATCTATAGAAGGGATATTTCCATTTACATAATTGGAAACTCCACCAAGTATCAAACCCAAAATCTCCCCTAAATTTAATCTTCCTTCTTTCTTTGTTTTCTATACTCTCTAAAAACGTTTTCGTGGAGGGTCTCTTTCCTCCCCATTCACTTTAACTTTTTTCAATTGATTTCTTTATGATCCACCTATTACCTTGCTGATTTTCTTTGCTTTGTCATATGCATTCTTTTCTAATTTTTTGATTTGCATGCTCAAGTGATTTCAATCCATGATTGATTTTCATAAATAACTTATTTTCATCCATGAGATGATTTGAATACATGATTTCTTTGCATGCATAGATGATTTGCATGCATGATTGATTTAGATGCCATGTTTTCTTTGCATGCATGGATTATTTTCATGCATGACCAATTTTCATGGACAATTTTTCTTCATACATAGTTGATTTACATGCATGGCTGATTTTCATGTGTGAGTGATTTCCATGCGTAGTTTATTTGGAGGCATGACTAATTTGCATGCATAGATGATTTACCTGCATAGTTGATTTACATGCATGGTAGGTTTACATTTGTGGTTTATCCACATGCATGGTTGATTTGCATGCATGATTTATTCACATGCATAGTTGTTTACATGCACCTCTGATTAGCAGGTGTGATTGATTTACATGCATTGATGGTTTCTTTGCATGTGTAATTGCTTTGCATGCATTGTTAATTTGCATACATAACTGATTTGAATGCATGGGGTATATGTATGTGTATCTTATTCTCATTTTTGTATGATTTGCATGCAGGGTTGATTTTCCTGTGCGATTGATTCACATGAATAGCATGCATGATTGATTTGCATGCATGGTTGATTTTCCTATGTGATTGATTCACATGTGTGGCATGCATGATTGATTTACCTGCATGGATGACTTGCATCCATTGATTTACGTGTGTGGTTACATGCATGGTTACTTTGCATCCATGGTCGATTGGAATGAGTGATTTATTTACATGCATGTTTAATTTGCATGCATGGTTGTTTTTCTTGGTTTGTTGATTTGCATGCCTTCCTAATTTGCATGAATTGTTCGTTTATTTTTTCATTTGCATTTTATTTATCAAAATATATTGAAAAAGGGTAAAATCATGAAGGTGGGTAACACTTTTGTGAGAATTGGGTCTCCAAAATTCCTAGAGAGCTTTTTTCGGCCGAAAAATGTTCTGGTCGAACCTTTGAACATCAAATTGAATGGTATCATGACAACGCCCTCAATTTTCATGTACAATTTTTGCTATATGGATTTTTTTCATCTAGTAACATATTTCCGGCCAAAATATATTTCGGCTGAAAACTTACTAGCGAGACATAGTTTTTCATTTGGTAACATATTTTCGGCCAAAATATTATTTGGCTGAAACATCTTTCGATCGAAAGGTTTTATATATTGCTCGCACATTGGTCAGTCCATCATTTTCAAGCTACTGATAGTTTGGTGTTGTTGGTGTTGTTGTTGATGTTGGTGTTGTTGGTATGGTTGGTGAAGTCGTTGTTGGTGTTGTTGGTACTGTTGTTACTGTTGGTGTTGTTTATCATTGTTATAGTTGGTATCTTTGGTGTTGTTTGTGTTGGTGGTGTTGGTGTTGTTATAGGTGGTCGTTGTTATAGAAGGTATGTTATAGTTTTATAAATTAGTGTAATTAGCATGTTTTTTTTATTTTATAAATTAGTGTAATTAGGATGTTTCTGTTTTACAAATTAGTGTAAATTAGTGTAATTAATGTAACTAGCGTAATTATCCTATTAAACAATGAATTAAGCATAGTGGATTCACTATGCTTAATTATCTATGCTTAATTCACTATGCTTTTAAGCACAATGAATTAAACACTTTGAATTCCTATACCTAATAAGAATAAGGAAGAGATCTGATAACTCCTCTTCTAACTCTTTCTATGTAAAATAAAAAAAAGAGTAGTTAATCCTATTGTTTACTAGACTGAATAATATAAAATTCTACTATATCCTAAAGACAAATACTATTGTTCATACTTTTACAACAAGACAGTGAGTTAAGAACAGTAAATTCATTGTTCTTAAAAAGAATATTGAATTAAGAACAATTAAACTTTCGAGAAAATTCTCCCAATTCGCTAAGTTAAGTATGGCAGACAACCAAACGTGTATTTAGGCACTATTGACTCCTTAAATTAACACAATAGACAAACTCTTTATGTTATGACCCGCCACCAGACTCTATTTTCAACATGGGAAAAGTATTCAATAAAACCTTCTGCCTCACTCAATAGTCCCCCCATCCCATAATTCTCTTGACTTGCCCAATCAAAGTTTCCCTAGGAATATTTTTTTTCAATATTTGGACTAGGAACCACTCTTGGAGGATTTTTATTACCTGGTTTCCACACTCCCTGATAAGCATATCTGATTTGAGAAAAAATCTTAAATGAACACACATTTATTTATTTTGAAAGATCGTATCATTCCTAACTAGAAAAAGGGACCATTCCTAACTAGAAAAAGGGACCAAAGGACTTTACAAGGAAGAGATTTATTATCCTGGATAGATTTTGTCTTAAACCAAATATCTAGACAATCCACTATAGTATATCTTTGCCATTTACAATTTTCTCCTGCTAATTTAAGAGCTTCCTCCCATATTTCTTTTGTAAAAGGACATGCTATCATCAAGTGAGGTAATGCCTCATCATTACTTTTGCAGAAGATGGATATTCATGTCCCATGCCATGCTCTCTTTTAACAATTATCCCAAGTCAATATTTTGTTTGCAAGAACTAGCTAGAGGAAAATTAATTGTTTTATAGGGGGTTTTATTTTCCATACATACTTCCACCACCATTTCCGATTATTTTCCTCTGCTACTTGAAACATTGCTTTATATCCTAACTTTGATGTGTATCTTCCTGATGAGTTGTTTTTAGACAAAACAACTTCATCCTCTTCCTCTCTTAATCTGATTGCACTTTGTTTCAACTTTTGTACAGATAGAGTCCAACATTGTGCTTCCTCCCCTTGCAATCCTATCCTATTTTATTCCTTCCAACCCTAATTCCAGATAGAAATATTGTCAGGGTCTACTACCTCTGCCAAATAACATCGCCTTTCATATTAAGAACAATGAATTCATTGTCCCTAATTCACTGTGTTGTATATAATCTACTCTTTTCTAATTCATTATGCTTAAAAATCATAGGGAATTAAGCACAGTGAATTAAAATGGTGCATGTAAATATATTTGCCAAAGATTGATGTAAATCTAGTGTGCATGTATAAGAGATTGATGTATCCTTGTTTCCCAAAACTAATCTCACAAGTTAGAATCAAATGCAAATTAATTATAAGTGTGGGGGTTATCAACAATCTGATTCATGCAAAGAGAAACTAGATACCATGAATATTAAAATTCTTCAAACCAATAGAATTTTTTTCATTAGAGTTTAAGAAGTGTTTATTTTTAGGTGAAATATTAACCATGAATATGAAAGTGAAGGGACTAGTTCTCCATAAAACAACGAGTGTTTACCCATTCAAAATAGTACTAGAAATGAGTTAATATTAAACAGGATTAAATTCTTATTTACTTCATCTATCTACACATCTAAATATAAGAATATACCATTAGATTTCATATAGGATAATATAGGTCATTGTCAGTGTTTCCAACTTTAATATGAATTGTTTTAATTCTAAGTGCAAATATATTATACTCTAGTGTGTGTATATTATATTTATGCCAAATGGTTTAAATATTTTGTGTGTTAAACCAGGGAATCAACAAACCCTTAAATACTAGCACTTGGGAAAAGAAATGTTCCAACAACAAATCAAAGTTGCTCTAGGACTTAAACCATCAATTAGGTTCTAGAATTGTATCAGGTCCTAAATTACTTGAAACAACCATCAAATAGTGTGCCATGAATATGTATTTAATCTTTGGAAATATGTCAAACTTTAATCATTCACAATTGTGGTTTGATCATTGTGCTTAACTCATTGTGTTTTATATAATATACTCTCTTCTAATAACTGAAAACATCATTTGGTGAGAAAATCATGTTAATAAGAATATATAGTAATATCATATCAATACTGACCAAGGGACTCAGTAACAACACATCATGGACATACTCTTATATAAATACCCTTGTAATCCCATTAGATCAGTAATCACATGTATTACACTTGGTATATCAGCAACACGTTAGCTGATGCAAACCCCCCTTCTCTCCTCGGGGGTTGCATGACCTCCCGGTATAGAATCATTCAAATCAAGGAGTTGGATCCACTCTTCAGGCCTCTACTATACCCCAAACCAATTTACACATGCCATATTTTCCTAAGGCGCAGGTTCTGTGAGACCCGCAGGCTCATGTTAAGTCCTTGCTCCCTATTTGGGAATTTGAATAACGATAGATGCTAGCTCTCTGGTCTAGGCCCTTCCTTCTTTCATGTGACCTTGGGCTATGACCCGGGCCTAAACCTTCCTACAAAATTTGGGATTCGGGCTTCGACGTTTCTCTCCTCACGCTATGACCAGTTCTTCCAGAATCACAATCCTCTAAAACCATAGAACAAGATCCAAGGTCCTGATTACTCATCCAAATCAATAGTCCAAAGTCATTTTGGGCTCTGACACTTCGAGAAAAGACCCAACACACAATACTTAGCAACCTCTGCCTTTTTTCTTACTGACCAAATCGATGGTTGGTGCTACCTCTGTAGCCAATGACTGTGATCCCCCCCATAGTTTCCGCCTTAGGGAGTTCCACTTACTCCAGGTGACTATCCTTCCGAACTACAAAATGGAGAAATACCTTAATCTCTTACCACGTCACCCTCTTGACTGACAGTCAAGATCCTCTCCTGGTATTAGTTCTTTGGGAGATCTGGTGTTGTCTATTGTGCAAAATAGGGATCCTTTGACACCTTTCCTTTGACGTGGATGGCTAGGATCACTTTGGCAATTCTTCCTTCAGGGGTTTATGCCTCCCCTACTTGATTTTACTCTAGAGTACCTTTTCTTTGAAATGTGTAATCTCATGACACTTGTCCAACCAGATCAATAGCTGAGCTCATTTCACGATTTCGGGCCTCAGGTGCTTGTGACCTTCAACCCCTTCACTTTCCTCCAGGGTATGGATTTACTAAAATCCTTGATCTACCTCCATGTGGCTCTCCTAGAACCAACAATATAGATCTCCTTCAATCCCATGACTATGATGAAACTGTTTTACCCCATGAAAAGCTCTGGATATTTAGACCTACTTCCACGTACCATTCACGAAGAACAATTGCGATCTACTTTTCTTTTTCAGGCTTTGGGGGTTTTCGAGGCTCCTTGTATGAAAACTCCCAGAGTGCTTTGGCTCTAAGGTTTTAGATCTGATACCACCTGTCTCCTCCTGACGATGGATGGTCCCAAGTACTTCGATACTTCAGGACTTTGGTAGTCCTCGACCTTATGCACTTAAAGAAAAGAGTTAAAGTTTGTGCACCTTACCCGTATCTGATGGTTGTCGATCCAAAGTTCTTAAATCTGGAGGCTCGTATATGATCTCCTCTACGTTAATTCCTCGTTGTCTTGACTTTGATATAATGGTCCATATCCTTCACAGTTCTTGATCCAACATCCACTGTTGTGCCTCCTCGTGAGATTACTCTTTCTTCCCTAACTTGCAATATTTCAAATGTTTCAAAGTTTTCATCCTTCGATCTACCTCCTTTGAGCCCTGATGTATTAGGTCTCGACTTATGTTTGGAAAATTATATCCCTTATAAGCTTAGACTTGAAACAAGTCACCCCTCAGTGCTTCCTCTGAATTCTTATGCTCTTCAAGACTTGAAGATCTACAAAGTCTTATGAGATTCGAATTTTAACCCACTATCTCTTTTGAGCTTTCAGACTTGAATTAAGTCTTTCTTTGGCTCTTCCTTTATGCTATCTCTTCCCGAGCTTATGAAATTGAAACAAGTTCTCTCCTTTATACACTCCTTGCATTTTTCTGACTCTTCAGGCTTCATCAACACTTGTCTAATTGTTGGGTTAGTGCACTCCCTGCATAGGTCTTCCTCCAGAGTGTTCAACAACTCTAAAGTATCCCTCTTTCCTATCCACCAGAGTGTTCAGTTAATCTATGAATATATTCCTCTTAACACTTCTCTCCTTGAATTCAAAACATAATTATTTTATGCACACCTTGAACCTGCTCGATGCCCCCCTCATAGAGCTTCATAGAGTTTTCCAATAGCTATGTCTACGCTTGTTCATGTGCATACTTTCTTCCTCCAAGGTATTCTTCAACCTTGAGGATCCTCCTTGATATTGTGATCCTTTTAGTGTTCCCTCCTAGCATGTTCTCCTCTGAATACAAAACATATAATTCAGATGCACACTCCTTGTCTTGGCTCATAGAGTCCTTGACACTCTGTCATGCACTCCTTTCATTTATCCTCAAAGAACAAAAAATAAAATCAGCAAATCCACAGACATACAATGAAGTTTATCTATTAACTGCAGATGGAATATAACATAAATATACAACATACATTCAAATAATCACAGATATGGAATTCATGAAACATACACAAATATACACAGAGTCATAGGCAAGAAACACTACTCCCATTTGTATTAAAATAAATGTTTGTTTTTACAACATGTGCAGGTTGGACTATAATAGAGTCTCATCTCTATCTCTCCTCCTCTCTTCTCTCAACCTTCAAAAGCCTCTACATGGCATATGTTACAATTCATTATACGTGAGGGGATCCACGAGATTTCCCTCCAAGCCACCTTAGTGACATCCTATCACAATTAAAATGCCTATCTACTAAGGCAGGTTACATTGAATGAACATTCACATATTTAGATCTGAGGCAAAGCTCAATATTTGTTCCAACTCATCCTAATAAAGGCAAATTCATCTACTTCCTGTGAAAAGGCATCGACTTGTCTCTTCCAACATTTCAACATTTAATTGCATTTAATTTTACATTTTAAAATTTAAATTTGACGCAAAATGAGAGGGTTGGGGCCTCTCCCCTCCTTAAATGCACTTTGATGTGCTAGAATGATGGCGTGTTGCTGAGGTCAAGTGATGCTCCTGCATCATTAGCTATTGGTATTACTTCTCCTTATTCACCTAATCATCATAGTAATCATTACTAATGAATTTGTGGTGTCAAACGATTAGTAGTATAGTTTTGTTCTTTGATTAAGCTCTAACTTATTTCCATAATCTCTATACATGAGTTAGCTAAGCTGATCTTACCAGTACCAATAGAGAGTATAGGTAATGATACATATTACTCATAGATAGTGTAATCATAGTAACCTAATATGGAAACTGTAACATAAGAAGATAGCGTGTATTAATACTAAAAGCTTGAACAAGCATGAACATATACTATTACATGATAGTAAGTAATCATGTATCTTTTCTTAAACTGGTTTTATATGTAATACAATCTTATCTTTTATGTATTATGTTTAATCAATGAAGCTTGTTATTACAGAAAGCATACCCTTATTAGTATAATGGAAACAATATTAACCTAACTAATATGGTAAATACATCTACTTATCCTTGTTAGCTATATAAGTATTCTAGTAATTATGTATATGGAGTAATGAAACCACATATGATATACAAAGCACATTGAGATTACACTAGTGACCTTTTGCTCATAAGGATATGGATAGTAATCACACCTTAATTAGGTGAAATACCTAGGATAAGCTTAACCTGTTCCATGAAAGTTGGAAACACTAACCTAACTAGTAATGATAAGTATCTGTTTAGGAAGCACATATACCTTGTCTCTATATGTCTATGTTCTCCATGTATCTAGTCCATTCATATTGGTTGATCAAGTACAAGCTTCATTATTTATACCTATTACTAGCCTTTATTGAACCAGTCACTAAACAATGGTAATCAAAGAGAGCTTGATTGTATGACCCTTATTGAACATGATGCAATGGACTTCTACTAATCAATGATCATGAAACACATATAATCTCTTACTAATAATCAGGATCTTGAATGAGTGCAATAGGTAAGAGTTAGATTTATATCCTATACTAATAGTGGTGTTCATATTACTGATATCTACTAGTATGAATGGAGTATGTTTACCATTCCTATTCACTCTTATTGAAGATGGTATTGTATTGGTTACACTATATTAGCTATGTAGAATCTCATGATATTAGTAATATGCAGAAATCTCTATTATGGCTTTACTACTCTTTTTCAATTAGGTTCAACTTGCTACTAGTGAAAGAGTGGTACTATTACCCGTGATATGTATATGTTTTATACAAAAGGGTATCTTAATATCATTGGTTTGTTAATCTATGCCCCATGTGAAGCTCTAGTCCCATTGATTCCCTTTATTCCATAAGATTCCATCAGTGAATCTAAGACTAGAACTTGAACAATTTAGGTTGAGGGTATATCACCTTAATAAATTCCCAGGCTGGTGGGTGGGGTAGAGGATGTATCCATTCCAATGATTCCATGATGCTTTGGGTTCCTTGATTGTTGACAGATTTAAATATTCTAATGAAAATTAGCAATATAACCCAAAATCAAATAAAAAAATAAGCATTGAAACAAGTGATGAGTCAAGTGAAGGTCTGACCATGCCCAAAGAAAAAGTTGACACTAATACCAATAAACTAATTTTATGTTATTTTCCTTGTTTCATTTTTATTATATGCATTTATTAAATTTCTTTAAGTAATTTGCAAGTTCATAAGGTACTAGTTAAATTAGCTTTCCATCATATTGCATCCCCATCTAGGTTTAGAACCTTGGCTTAGAACCATAGGTTTAGGAGTTTGATGGTGGTGGAAACAATTTTTCCCTATGTTAGGGATAATGAGTACAAACCATATTAGTTTTTACTCATTATTTCCCTCCATCCCTACTCTCATACTATATTTTACTAATTATTCTTGAAGAGTGGGATTCAAGCATTATCATATTCTTTGGTACACTAAGGATGAGTCTCCTTATCCAAGACATACCACAACAAGTTCACTTTGGTAGTAATCTTAAAAATAATTTAAATAACTCTTTAATAAAGATTATAAAAAAATTATCTTTTACATGTTACATGTGTTAGCACCATAAGTCACCTCTGGATTGCGACAGAGGTAAGCCCAATACCCATAAAGTTATATGTCATGGTTAATGGATTTAAAGAGGTCAAATGGGGAAGACTCAAGAGAATATCATTTTAACTCAGAAAACTGGGGCAGTATGCACAAGAAAATGAGGTCTTGATCAACTTCAGCCAGTAAGTTGTAGTAAGGGTGAGTAGGAGGAAGAAATTGAGGAGAATATGTAAAGGTCTTCTCTAGACATCAGGTCTTGCAACAGCCTAAGGAGGAAAAACTCTGAAAATAATATCGTCTTGAATTTGAAGTTTCAAGAAACTGAAAATGCTATAACTGCACTGCAATCAAACACCCATTACAAAACAGTAACCACAATCCATGTGAATCCTTCAATCATGAACATTCAATATCAGATGCAAATAAGATGGAAATAGAATTTGAATTTCATTAAACAAGAAGTTACATAAACAGATAACCATAGCTTCATTAAAACATTACAATATGGGATCTTAGCTCAACCAGCGACCATAAAAAAATATCAAAACTACATACATATACTCAGAATTGATGAAACCCATAGGAGTGTGAGCGGACCACCACATTAACATTTTCAGTCGGTACCTCCCCTGTCAGATGCAAGCCAAGAACACTTATGTGATTCATAGGAAAATATATCCATAATTGACAGTCTTCCTTTATGGTCGCTCTCTGCATGTTTTCTATTTACAGAGTGAGATGAGGTCTCAACTACCACCCCACTTTCATGAACTATCTGTATCGAGATCAAGATGAGCCGCACATTGAAATTCACCATTTGGAGCTTTGTTGGATGCTTGCAGGGAGGACTTGGCAGGTAGACATGGACGCTAATGATAGGGTGCTAACGAGATGGCTGGGATTGCGTGGGTGACAAAATGTCATATCATCACCCGACTTAGGATAAAAACATTTGATGGGCTTTTTCATCCCTCTTCTTTCATTTTTTCTTCGCCAGAAAGCCACTATCTAGGAAAAATACCCCCAATCAAGAATGTGTACTAACATTAGGCTCCATGGGGGATGGTACGCTTCCTGTGAGCTACCAAGAGATTGCATCTTCAGTCACCTTACTGTTGGGTTGTGGAGTTACTTATTAAAATCATAAGCAAAAGGAAAAATGATATTTACAATGACATGGGAAGACATTCATAGCTTAAATAAAAAACTTCTTCATAAAATGCATGTTTATAGGGCCTCCAAAAACTTCATCACCCTCCAAATTCTACAACCTATAAGTATTATTTGGAAACTTCCGAGAGATCTTGAAGGGGCCGATCCACAAGGCTTCAAACTTGCCATGTTTTCCTTTGTCCTACTTGGGTGAATCCCATATTAGCACTAGATCTCCTAGTTGGAAATCCTCCTTTATTACCTTTCTATCAAAAGCCTACTTGATCTTCTACTAATGCTCATGTGCTCTATCTAGTAGCTTCCCTTTGGTCTCCTGCACTTCTACCAGTTGTTGTATTCTTCTGATCATATCATCAGGCTCTCCTTGGTAGTCCTGGAAGAATTTTGCCATGGGTAAGGCTAGCTGAGAAGGAAAGATGGCCTCGACTCCATATACAAGATGAAAAGGAGAGACACCAAGAGATATCTTTGTTGTCACTCTGTCAGACCACAGAGAAAACTTGAGCTATGAATCCCATGTTTTTTTATTGTCATCTAATAATCTTTTGTTGATATTTATAAGGATCTTGTTCGAGGACTCTTCCAATCCATTCCCTTGGGTGTAGTAAGGAGTTGAGTGAATCAATGCAATTCGAAACTGCTCATAGAATTGAATTAATGGTTTGGCCTTGAAGGATGCAAAATTATCAGTGACAATTCTTTTTGGGCAACCAAACCTTGCCATAATATCTTCAAGAAAACCAATGATTACTTTGTGGGAAGCACTCCTTGTGGGGATGGATTCTATCCACTTGGTAAAGTAATTTGTGGTAGTCAATATCCACCTGTGTTGACCACTTGAATCAGGATGAATTTCTCCAATAAAATATAAGCCCCACTGCTGAAAGGGTCCTAAAGATACCACAGGCTTCAAAGGAAAGGACTTGAGCTGCTATTTTCCTGAGAATTTCTAATACTTGACACAATCCTTGATTTTAGCACAAACATCAGTGAATAGGCTAGGCCAGAAATAGACATCTCTGATAATATTGTAGGATGTCATTCTCTATAAGTGATGTCCCCCACACAAACTGTCATGAAAATTAGACATGATATTTTTGTCTTTTTGTCGGCCTAAACATGTCAACAAAAATCCTAGAGGATCTTTCCAATATAAAACTTGATCAATAAGGCAATACTTAATTTATTTGAGCTTTAAAGATCTTATCTTTATTTTTTCCATGTCATCAGTAGGCTGCAAATTCTGTAGAAAGAAAATGATGCCCCTATACCATGAACATCTTGCTAATGGAGGGTTTACTTGAGAACTTGTATCAGACAACTCAACCTGCTAATTTTCTAACCAAGTGTTGATGAAATTCACCCCCAAGGATTTGCAATTAGATTAATCCAGCAACCTGGCTAAACCTTGACCCTTAACCAATTTGGTGGGCCTTATCTCCAAGTCAAATTCAATGATTTTAGCAATCCACTTGCTCCTCCTCTCATCTATGTCAGGCTGAATGAGAATGTACTTCATAGAAGATGAAGGGACATATGCAATGACCTTTGAATGAAAAACATAGACTCTGAATGATTTTAGGGATTTAACCAGAGCATAGGCCTATTTTTCCATGATGTCATATTTCATCTCTACATCTCTCAATTCCCTACTGAAAAAGGAAATGGGTTGTTCAAACCCTTCATCATTCTTTTGCAACAAAACGATTGCCATTGTGTCAAATGAAGAAAAGGAGAAAATTATAAAATCTTTGGAGTAATTAGGAATTATGAGCATAGGTGCTTCATTCACGACCTTCTTTATTTGATTGAAGGAACTACGATATTCAACAGTCCATTTGATTTATTTTCTTTTCCTCAACATGAATGTAATGTCATTCACCAGTTTAGAAAAATTAGAAACAACCCTTCTCAGAAAATTAATATTCCCCAAGAAAGAATGAACTTCTTTCTTGGATCTAGGGATTGCTAAGGTTTGGATGGCTTCCACCCTAGTGGGATCAATATTTACTCCCTCAGTTGATACTATGTTCCACAGTAATTTTCCCTCCTTCATAGCAAACAATGAATTTTTAAGATTAAGGGAGAGATCAAATCTTCTAAACTTTTGGAAGACCTTTCCCAGATGATGATAATGTTCTTTATCGGTCATGGAGAAAAATGTAATGTCATCCAGATAAATGACTAAAAATTTATCCCTTTCCCCAATAAAGTGGATGTCCATAGTGCGCTGGAAAGTTTCTCCTGCATTCATCAATCCAAAGGGAATATTGGCATACATGAATGTACGCCATGGAGTGGTGAATGTTGTCTTCTCTCTGTTCACAGGTAAGAGAGAAATCTAATTGTAGCCAGAAAATCCATCAATCATGGATATCCTAGATGCACCTGTCACCCTCTGCAATATGTGCTCCATTTTCGGCAATGGGTAATTTTCTTTCTTGGAGTTTCTGTTTGGGTTCCTGAAATCAACACAAAGTATGATTTCTCCATTCTTCTTTGTCATTGGGACCAAGTTGGCCACCCATTTAGAATAACTCAAAGGAACGATAATATGGGCTTCTAAAATCTTTTTTACCTCTTTTTCCATGATAGACAACAACATAGGGTTGATCTAACTCAGTTTGTGCCTAAATGGCTTGTCCTCTTCCTTTAGTGGGATCTTATGCTCAATGATTCTTGTGTCGTATGTTCTAATATCCTCATAAGTCCAAGAAAACACATCAACAAACTCCTTTAATAGCTCAACATATTCATCCATTTGTTCCCTTGATATACTGGTCGACAACTTGACAAATTTTGGATCTTTTGTTGTACCAATGTTGCATTCAGTTACATCAGCATCATCAGTCGATCCTTTAACTTTCACTACCACATAATTTCTTTGAAATAGTATTTCCAAAGGAGCTAGTCCGTTCGGAATATGATTTCTAGGAAACTGAACAATATGGTGATTAGTGATTTTGTTCAGAAAAACATCAGCATGAGGATTACTTTCAGAATCCTGATCTTGATCAATATGTAGTGCAAAAAACTCATCAACAGTCTCAAGGAATCTTTTGATCTCAAGATCATCCTCAAATACTTTCCAATGCTTGACATTGTCAGGTATAGAGTGTCTGTAATTTACTTCTACATCATACTTGATCTTTGGTGGCAAAGGGACTCTAAAATTTCTTGTTGAAACATACAAAAAATCAACCATGAAGTTTTCTTCTCTTGGAATCAATGAAATGTTGAAAGCTAGGAAAAAAATTTAAATAAGGTCCCACACTTCATTTCTATAACTTCTTAGCCTAGGGTGCTTAGCTTGGTAAATGTTTCTGACTTAATGGACATTTACAACATCCCCAAATATTGATATCTCTTCAATTACCATGTCTTTCATAGCCCTCAAACCTAAGATGAGAGCTTCATACTCTGCCACATTTTTGGTAGCTCTGAATTCTAACTTGTAGGACAGAGCTATAGTCTCTTGAGTAGGTGAAACAAAAACCACTCCTGCACTAACACCTTCCTTAGAAGAGGCTCTATTGAAGAACATTTTCCACACAGAGGTGATAGGAGGGGATTTTTCTCAAAAAGTAATAGGTCTCTTTTTGATTTCCATAGGAGGTTCAAGAGTGTCGGTGAGTTGCAACAAACTAGATCCAAAATCTCTGTCAAGAGAAAAGATAGGATGGTTTGTGGGGTTTGCTTCATCACTAATAATGTAGGCCAAATGAGATTCCTTGTAAAGTCTCCTATTCTCACCCATAAACACTAGAATGGTAGCATAGTTGAGGTCCATCTACAAAGTTTCCCTTAGTCTTTTTATCCAAGATCTAGACAGAAGTATCCCAAACTTAGGGGGAAAGTCAACTACCACGATGTCCATGATCATGTTTTTCATTGGCAGCTAGAACAGAGATACGACCAAGTCTTTGATAACCCCAAAGCACTTGACCTTACTGGAGTCGAAAGAATACAAGTCATGGTAGGATTTTTTAATCTCCAGACCGAGCTCTTCCATGACAATCTTAGGCATAAGATTGTGATATGTCCCTGAATCCATGAAACAGCTGTGCAACACCTTGTCATGTATGTTTAGTGAAGTATAGAAGGGAGGGGATGAATCGTCTCTATCTTCTACCAAAGTACCTAGGATGATTGCAGGCTTCTCATCTTGGAGGTTTACTGAGTCAGTGGAATGAGACAAAGGTTCAGGCTGCAACATTTTGGAGAGGGACCTTTTGAAGTATTCATGCTTGACCATCTCTGAAATTGGTACAAGGATTCTAATATTTTGTATTTCATGCTCAAATATGAAAGAGGAGGGGGGCTTTAGAATTTCTCTCACTTATAGAATAGAAATTTTGACCACCGATGCGGGGGTTTGTGCCTTCTTTTCCTTTCTTTGGTCTACAATATATTTAGAAGGTTTTTCAGCTCTGTTAGGCCGATCATGGATGTCCGATTTCCCATCTTTCTGTTTGGACCTCAGATTATATCTATTTGGAGTGTGGGTGGTTTTTTCCCCTTTACTCAACTCATTTAGTTGGTTGTCCATTAGAGACTCCTCGTATGAAGATTGAGTTAAATGGGGAAATGAGGAGGTATCCCCAAGACAATGGATTTTTGGATCAACCTCCTCCTCTTCTTCTTCTTCATCAGTGACAAGGTTATTTTGGAGAGCGTCTTGAATTATTTGATCATCCCTATCCCGACCTCTTTGATCTCTTAGAAGTATTTGAAGAGAATTATTACATATCCTGAAGGTACCTATGTTATCGATGTTTTGAGTACTTCTATAGGCCTATCTTACTTCAATTTTTACCTTCTCCATATCAGCAGAAAGAGAATTTAATAATTTGATAAGCTCATCATCTTGAGGGTGGGAAGAAGAGGAAGAGGTTGAAGTTTTAGACCTTGCCCTTCTTCTTTCCCTGTTGTTGGTCACTATAATTGCTTAATTAATTTCAAACAACTAAGTGAAACATAAATTATCAACCCAGGGAAGTCTTTTGTTTCAAAGATAGTTGCGCACTGTGTATGCTCAATTCCAAAATCACTTAGTGTTGTAGTAAATAAATCATTCTATCTAAACTTGTTGAAGTGAACTGAAGCTCTGAATTGTATCACAGGAAAGAAATCTCCCTATTGCAATTCTTTATAGTTCAAATTAAGAATCCTGGATTACATTTAAAATAAC
>ML777646.1:196025-209054 GCA_009831015.1 Picea engelmannii
TTTTGAGGTATGAAGAGATATATCTCAACCATAGTTTAGACTTGAAGTTTGGAGATAAATGTTAATTTCTTCTTATTTTTTATTAGTTTTTGTTAATTTTGAGGCCAACACAACTTAATGGTCATATCATATATGAAGATTGATCATACTTAGATTATATTATTACCCTATATAAGTTGATGGGTATGTGCATGCATGATGTTACGACATTACATTAGTGTAATATAATTTATATATGGAAAGAACTCATTAATAAGAAGTGATTGGATTCATGTTATGCATAAGAGATCATGGTTTAGTAACTCCATATTGAACACAAAAACTTACCTTATTTGATTCATTTCTAGCATAGAGTATTCATTATGAATATCCAATGTCATTTGAGTTAACATGTCATATGATTTTATTTGGGGCTTTTGTTCCATCCACAGAAGCCCTATGGTTGTTGTGAATGACAATTTAGCATGCAAATAAGCCATATGGCTGTTGTGCATGCCACTTTGGCATGCATAGAACTATTGGGGCATGCAAAAAACTGTTTCCAACAATTATGTACATGCCCCAACAATTAGGTGTATGCAAAATTGGAATGCACAATAGCCATAGTTTTGTGCATGCCCCAACAGTTATGTGCATGCCAAATTGGCATGCATAGCATCCATGCACATAACTGTGGTTTAAAAGGATTGGTAGTCATGGGAGATCAATATCATGTGAACATATATAAGCTAATAATAATAATAATAATAATAATATATACTTATAGTATTACCCTATATAAGATGATGGGTATGTATAGGCATGATGTTATGAGTAGAAATTAGTGTAATGTGATTTATATATGGAAAGCACTCATTACTAAGAAGTGATTGGATTCATATTATGCATAAGAGATCATGGGTTAGTAACTCCATTTTGAACACAAAAACTTACCTTATTTGATTCATTACTAGTATAGTGTATTCATTATGAATATCCAATGTCATTTGAGTTAACATGTCATATGATTTTCCTTGGGGATTTTGTGCATGCCAATTTGGCATGCAAAAAACTGTTGGGGCATGCACATAAATGTTGGGGCCTGCACAAAATTGTCTATATGGTTGTTGTGCATGCCAATTTGGAATGCATAGAAGCCATATGGTTGTTGTGCATGACACTTTGGCATGCACAAAACTGTTGGCACATGCACAAAACCATTGGGAAAAGTTCTTTGCATGCCCCAACAATTTTGTGCATGCCAAATTGGCATGCACAACAACCATGCACAGAACTGTGGCTTAAAAGGATTGGTAGTCATGGGAGACTAATATCATATGAATTGATATAAGATAATTATAATAATAATAATAAACGTATATTATTACCCTCTATAAGTTGATGGGTATGTACAAACATGATGTTATGAATAGACATTAGTGTAATGTAATATATATATATGGAAAGCACTCATTACTAAGCAATGATTAGATTCATATTATGCATAAGAGATCATGGGTTAGAAACTCCATATTGAACACAAAATCTTACCTTATTTTATTCATTACTAGTATAGTGTATTCATTATGAATATCCAATGCCATTTGAGTTAACATGTCATATGTTTTTCCTTGGGGATTCTGTGCATACCAATTTGGCATGCAAAAAATTGTTGGGGCATGCACATAACTATTGGAAAGTGGGCATGCACATAACTATTGGGGCATGAAAAAAATTGTTGGGAAGTGGGAATGCATAGAACTGTTGGCATGCACAGAACTGTCGGGAAGTGGGAACTATTGGGGCATGCACAAAACTGTTGGGGCATGCATATGTCGTATCATTTTCCCTAGGGTTGTTGTGGCATGCACAAAACTGATGGGAAGTGGTGTAAAACTATTGGCACAGAACTGTGCCATTTATATTCATGACAACTTGATACAAGATCAATTGAACATATGTTATCTTAATGAAAGAGATATACCCACTCAAAAATACTTTTCATACATGGAATTGTGAGTTTCTTTCTTCATCCAAACCTTATTTCTAAAAAGAATGTCATTTTGGATTTTGTCCCAAATTGGGATGGTACTTCATTGACAGTTGTAAATTGTTTTAAGATATCATGTTAAATATCTTGTAATGTTATTCAATCTCTCCTTTTGGTGATGTATTTAGTGTCAGTAAGATGGAATTTCTAGTGGTGATTATTATCAGTGTGGCATTTATGTATATCTAAAGAGTGTAATTAGAGTTAATGGGATCTCTTTTTTGCTGCCTTTTGCTTTAAATAGGCAACTAATGGTTCACAGAGAGCTGTATGCTTGAGAAGTATTGGAGTTTTATTGTAACATGTTTAAAGATTAATGAAGTGGTTTATATTTGATATTAAATGTTTTCGGTATATATAATAAGTGTTTTACCACTATAAATCTTGGTGCTCTTCTTTCTTGTGTTTTCTTATATTTTTTTCTTATTTTCACTTTCTTATGCTAAAAGATAATGGTGAATGTTCATAGAAAATTAGATGAATATTGATAAGTCATTGTTTCCCTTGTATTTTCTTCTTATAATTTGCTTATGTTAATGGTGCCTCTCCATAGAAGACTAAAGCAATATTGATAACTGTTTTTTTCACTTAAAATAGACAGCTAAGTGGTTCCTCAATATAGGTTCCGAAGTTGTTTGGTAGGTGATATTTCATTTATTCCTCAACCATCATGTGAAGTGATCTTCTCACTATTGAGTTTCATAGATAAAGTGATGGATATAGGGTCAAGGGGTTAGTTTCTCCCCAAAAGAAGAGTCCCATTGATTGGTTGGTTAAGTTACTTAAACCAGGCATTCTATTGTTGTATTGGTGTAGGAAACTATGATTGAATGGGGCAAATCTATTTGTATATTCTTTACTTTTCTAAAAAAAAATGGTCTTTTCATGCTCTTGATTTTGTAGGGAAGTTAGGCTGGCTAATCACATATTTGAATTAGTGTTTCACCTTGTAAAGTTTTAAGTTCTTAACTTGGGTAATTGGAATAAATTGGAGTATTTGGAGTAGTGGTTGATGTATTTTTTCTTATTTATGGTGAAATTGTTTAATTGCATGATATAACTAAAAAATTGTTACACGCTAACTTAAATATATATTGAATTCTTTTAATTACATCAAAAAGAAAAAACCATAAGAAAAAATCATATAAATTGTTGTCATGAAATTTAGAATAACTTTCATATATTCATAACAATGTTTTTATTACAAAATAGTGTTCTTTTAAAATACGATAAATTACAACTGTGATCCATTCTAAAGCTCTGAATGAAATGGAATTATAGGTAGGGCCACATTCAATACATCTAGGCCTATAATTGGGGGAACATAAGGAAGCATAACTAGAACATTCAAGGTATAATAGCATATGAGAGGCCTCATGTCATCCTTGAACAGTGGGCATCAAGCACATGAAAATTACTTACAACCACCACACAATATTGTTAGTTTCTAAGGATTTGTGTATCATGAGGAATAAGGATAAAATCCATATGTCACTACATATTTATTCCATGTTATAAGTTGTTAACCATAAATATGATAGTATAGAGGTACCATGTATATGAGAAACTAAAAATTATTAACAAGGAATGAAAATATAAACAAAGTCTACAAAAATACAAGATATAATAATGGATAAAGAGGAGAAATTGTGTAGACAAGTGTGGAATGATTTGTGCCCTAACATAATGGAGTAACCATATGACAAGACAAGGTCAATCATTTTGTGCCATCAAGGATATCCTCTCATGCAAACATCAAAATAACTAGTTCAAAACAAGATATGCATGTGAGTGAATAATGACAACCAAATAGATAGAAAATTATTTAATACATTAAACTATAAATGAATAATAGGGAAAAAATGTTGGACAAAGAAGTAAGCAACTATAATTACTATAGGAGGATGGAGCCACTATACTATTGAGATAAGTAATATATGAATGTATGGTAAGTATAGATACCAAAATAAAATAACAAATTAACTATGAAATTATAGAAATACCATATACCAAGAGGATATGGCCATTGATGCATGACAAAAACAGAGATATAGCTATTGAAAGTAAACACAACTAAACTAAATTTATAGTAACAATCTATTGATTAACTGATACTAGTTATAAAATGCACTGAAATACAAAGGTAAAGGGTGAGATACCTAGGAATACTTGTACATGACATGAGGAATTGGTGAAACACCTACACTGTCTTGGATAGATGACAACCAATTAATATGAATATAAAAAATAAAACCCAAAAATTAAGGGGAAACTAGGGTGATTTCCCTAAGTGGAGTAAGAGGGGATAATGGGGTGGAAAACACTCCCTTGGGGAGAGGAGAAATGGAAAGAACAAATTAATTTCCCTTCTTAAAGGAAGGGGGGAAACAATAATGAAATCAAATATAAAAGGGAATGCACACAACGGTCACCTTAAGGGATTAAGTAATCAACATAGTTGATCCAAAAGAGAAGGCTACAATGTGCAAAACAAACAAGAGATATACATAGAAGAGAAAAATGTTATCCAAGGCTACAGGAAGGAAGAAGGTATAGTTGATGGATAGGTATCTATCATCACAATTCAAATTTTAATATTAATTGATGTTATGATGATACTCATGGAAGAAGGTAGAGAATTTGGAGGCACATCACCAGACACTTTTGGCAAGAAAATGGTCCTAGGAAGGTTGAGTACAAAAGGAGGGTACATGCCATGGTAGAATGAAGGAACTAGACTTTTAGGTTTTGGGGAAATGTCACATTGATGCATATATATCATACAACAACTAAACAAAAATGCATATATATCATACATCATATAAAAAAATAAAATGCCAGTACTAAAATAACAAGAAAACCCATATGACAATAATGGAGTGTTTTGTTGAAGGATAACACTACAAGAAAATCCAACCCTAGACCTAGACTTTTAGATCCAAAACTATAATATGAAATTGATTACCCTGGGATGAACGCAAATTGTAAATGACATGAAGTCACAATGGAAGTGAGAGGTGTTTAAGAGAAAAATAGAATTGGAAATGTAAATAATAAATTTATTATTAAATTTTAAAATTGAGCTAGTACAGAGATGATATGCTAGAACTAGGCATGATTGCTTCCAAGTCTCCACGTGGGTAAGCTCCATATTCAAACCATGCCAAATATTTTGAGAATTGATCCCACTAAGTTAGGTTTGGAGGTTTCCACTAAGTCAAGTTCACGAGTGAGTAAGCAGAATGACGTGTTCAAAATTGAGTGAATGAGAGATTTTGAGTTGAGTTGTATGACACCCTGTCAAATCGTACAATAAGTGGGTGGAATATTAACATAGTGTAAGTGGGTGGCATATTGACAAAGATGTGTTAGATATTTATAACATCTTATATCTATGAAAATATAAATGCAAGCATATATTGCGTGGATCTTTGAATACACATTCTTGTAGAGCTTATGTACTTCTCAACCTTCCACTAATTCATTTTTCATGCGTATGCATTGCATTGTTCATTTCATTTCATAAATTCTTGAATGTATACATCGCTTGTTTAAATAAATCGTAATGGTATGCCATCTTCAATTATCCATTCATGATCGTGTTTGGACATTTTCCATTTTATAACTTTTTTTTTGTTTTTTCTTGATTGAACTTCTATTAACTTTATGCACGTTGCACATACCAAATGACTATATTGACAACTTATAACATCTGACTAATAGTCTTGAAAGTGAACATGACTATCGGTTTGATGAGTTTCTTGAAACAAATAGTCTTTCAATACAATGGATCCTCTTTCATATATAAAATCGTTATCATCAAGATCTTCTAATAACCTCATCTTTTGTTTTGTGCACCGCATCAAATCATATTTCACTTTTTTAGTGTTATCTACAGGTGCAACCACAACAAAGACATCTCTTGACAATAATTCGATATGTTCCAACACGTAGTTTTTGTTAGATTAGCACACATGCACATGCCATTAAACTTGTCTACTATATATATAAATTTTATATATCCAACTTATAAGTACATCTACAAGTTGTTTAAATATTTAACAAATATATTTTCAAACAATTGTAACATAAAAATTACCTTCTCTAACAAGATCAAAAAATATATTGCAATCAACTGTCACTATAGTTTCATTTGATTCCATCTCCTTTGAGCTTGTAAGTGGAATTTTCCCTTTTATATTAAGTTTGGTATGTCTCCAATCTTTAACATATTCCACATTTTTGTTTTCGCAAATCTCTATGGATTATGTGTCCTCTATGAAAACTGAAAAAAAACAAGACTCATTTCTTCTATCAAATGCAAACACATTTTGATATTGTTTTGTTTTAACTGAATGCAATTTTTGTGTCCCATGTATTGTATTGGATTCATATGGGATTAATCTATTTACATATTGGATTCCAACATACCAAAAAACTATGCACAAGACAAGAACTTGTTAACTTGAAATCTATCAAGAAAATGATTGAAGATCATATAAATTTGATCACGTGCATTCAAATATCTTGTGTATGTAGGGGCCGAATAGATTTAACAACAAATAATTATAGAAATTGTAACAGTATTGATTTCAGAAAATTCACTAATTTCTTTTAATTGAGAAAATCAGTAAAATTCAAATATTCCTTATTTTGAGCACATTCGCATATAAATTTGTCAACAAATAATAAAATTTTATGGCAAATAAAACAAATACACAATTTAAATTACCTGGGTCTGATGCTAATTCACCTTACTTCCTTGTTGTTGCCTTGTTGATCGCTGTTGAACTGAGTAAACACTGCCCAAAACCTTGTTCCACCCTACCAACTAGGTAACTTCCTAGCTCCAGGATATCATATGGATATCCTGGCCCCCGTGCCCAAAACCTCCAGCAAACCGGTGCATGTACTGATCCAATCCGACTCCAAAGCTCAACTCCTACAAATCTAAGAGAAACCTCCCCCCCAAAATCCTATAGAATGGTAATGCCCTTTGTAAACCTCCTCCGCCTCCATATCCTTCCTTCACCGCCTCCTACATTTATTCCTTACCTACTCCTAGTTAATGCCCCTTATCCTTTCCTTTATTATTTTATCCTCTCGTAATTAATATGTTATCCCTTTCCGTGTACGTAACCTTTTTAATTTAAACAATATAACTTATTAATCTATTAAATTTAATACTCTTGTTATTAAATGTAATAGGTAGTTAATTAATTAATTAATTAATAAAAATTATAACCTTTAATTAATTAATAACTACTTAATTAATATCATTAGATGAATCTTTTTTTAGTTATTAACATGGTAGGAAAAATTAATTACCTAATAAATCTTTTACTTAATAATCCCTAAGTATATATTCTACTAGGGTTGTTACAGTGTACATGTGTAACATGTATATATAGACACGCCTACGCACATCCCTTGATGGATTAATTTCGTGGCTTGGAATCATTTTGCACCATTCAACAACTTGATCATTGGATTCAAATTGATTGGCATCAGGGTTCATTTGATACCTTCAAAATGCTCATTTTTCACAGGCCCCTGCTCCGTTGTGCTCACCTTTTCCATGACCAGTCTAAAAAAAATCCGACAATGTGTAATGTTTGATTTCTTATGAAGACGAAACAACCAATAGAATGATCATGAAGATTTGAACTGACCCGCACATCCATATGACCATATCCAATATCGATTAAATCTGATCTCATGTTCTTTCAATGAATCATAAAATTTATCAAAACAATGGTGTACATAATGTGTGTCATGTGCTCGATCATCACTTATATAAAAGTTATATTCTTTAATAACATGTTGATTGTTATTGGTGATTTCTATCTTATCTAGACTCCATTGAGCATGTCTATATAGAACATGGAAAAATATAGTGACTTGATCATAATGATAATATTCACTCTGTATCTCTTTTTGTGTAGTGAATGTGTAATTCTATGCAAAATCAATTACAAACAAAATTGTCCCTAGTGGAAACAATTCACATGATTTTTTGAATTGTAGGCCTTTCCATCGAGCTCTATATGAATTCTTGGTGTATTTAAAAATTTCTTCCTCAAATTACTTCAAAAAATTTATCACACTGATTTTATATACATTCAAATCAATCCTTTTGGAAATAACATTTGAATAATGTGGAGTTGTGTCACTGATATATTCATATCTCTTCTGATTGACTGTTATATTGGAGAATGATTGATCATTCATATCAATAGGATACTTTGAGTGAAAAAAACTTAGATTTCCACGACGATCACTTTTCTTTCCACCAACACATTTTTTTGGTAAAATAATTCATCACCTTCTCTTTCACATAGAATTTCAAATACAAAAGCATGTAATGTGGAAGGAGGAGGTGAACTTGGCCATAAATGTTTACCAAAATCAAGAAAAGTGTCCTAATATAACTCAAATTCCACATGATAACGACAATAACAAGTGTCATGAACAACGATGGGTCTAACAAACCATGTTTTTTGTTGCACAAATGTATGGATGGAAAATGTAACTTCTTTGTGCTCTTCTTTGAACTTAGTAAAAAATTATATTTGTGGCATTGACAATATGTTTTGGATGTTCCTCATATTCTTCATCGCAACACATCCCTTGTATGTGGTGAAACACGATATTTTGTCAACCAACAATTACAGGCCGATCCTTTAACATTTTCTACAAGTCTACCTTTGTAGGGTTCTCTAAAAATCACTATCCAACAAACAAGTTCATCATTTGCATCTATTTTCAATCAAAATTTTCTATGTTTGTACAATTTTCTTGTTGAGGTTCCGATTGATGTTGCCATGTGTTGTGTCAAACGATATTTTATATTGCTAGATGAAACAATTGTTGCTTGCATCACTCTACGTGCAACACTGACATCTTTTTTTCAAGATTTTCCAAAAGATTTTAATACAATAGTTATATTATCAAAGACATTTTGTTTCACCTTTGTATCTTTTGTCAACTTTTGAATACCCAATAATGATGTAGCTTTTTTTAACTTTCTTCACTTTATTAGACATAGTAAAATTTGAGCTTGTATTGTTACTAATTCATCTTTGAAAAAAGTATTATACATATTCTTAGTTTGATATCTTATATAGTTCTTATCTTCTTTCTTCCCAAATTTGTCAGTATCAACATTTTTTTAATATTTCATCATCAATGTTGATAGATTCTCCTACATATTTCAATTTAAAGTTTATATTAAAAAACAAAACCTGAACATATATTCACTAAACTATATGTAAGTGTTCATCTTGTATTATCTAAATTTATGTACATACCTATAGGTGATTTGACTTCTTCTTCAATTTTGGCTTGAATGACTTCATCGACGTTATGAGACAAATATATTTATGTTTTTTGAAAAACATCAAATCATAATTACAATCAATTATATTAAACAATAATTTGAATTTGAATTCTATACTTTTAATAAAGATAATATGTTCATGCATATCTGGTTGGACTTCTTCTTGTTGAAAATCTCTATTTACATTATCACCGTTTCTTTCTTTATCACTTGTATGCTCTCTTTTATTTCTCCAATAATTGTCTTTCCTTTGTTCATTACAGTGAGTTTCGTCTCGAGTGTGATCAAATTTTCTCTTGTGCAAACTTTTGTTTCCCATGATTATAGTTATCAGTAAATGTTTTAAAAAAAATCAACATTTCAGAATAGTCTCAGAAAAACTTCATTGTCACAAAAATTATTAGAAAATAATATCAATAATTTTATGTTCAACAAAGGCTTCACCTTGAAAAAATGTTCAACAAAGCCTTAACTTTCAAAAAATGTTCAACAAATCCTTCACCTTGAAAAAAAATTCAACAAATCCTTCACTTTGAAAAAATGTTCAACAAGGCCTTCACCTTGAAAAAATGTTCAATAAAGCCTTCACCTTGAAAAAATGTTCAACAAAGCCTTCACTTTAAAAAACTCCTCAACAAAGCCTTCACCTTGAAAAAATGTTCAACATTTATCCTTCAATATATAAATTGTTATTCCAATAAAACCTTGAACTTCAAAAAAATAAACTTTTTTTTTGCATTCAAAACATCAACTACCTTGTTCAAAAAAAGGAAAAAGATGATTCAAAACTTTGTTTACATGCTCTACTAAACCATGAAACAAGCGGGTGAATTGTGTTAAATTGGTCTGACCAAAAGTGTATTTATAATATTTGGCACCAAGTGAAATGAAATTACATGTCTCTTCATTGTTTCTAGCCAACATATTTTTCTCACCCACCTTTTGGTCGAAAAAATAATTGTTTCATCCAAAAATGTCGGAAACTGTTTATTTTTTATGGATTCCGTTAGAATTACATATTTTGGTTGAAAAAGCTTTCATTCAGCCGAAAACCAGTGAATGGGATAAAACTTTCTTTTCAAAAGGGCATTTTTAGATTTTACTTTCAAGTAAAAATTAAGATAGATACAACGTGGGAGAAAACATGTGTTTAAAATATACAACATTTTCATCTTGGTCAACTTAAAAAAATTATAGAAATTACAATATTCATCTGTTAGATTCAAAATTATAGTCATAATAAAATAGAGTCTCAGTGGATTGTTGCATTATATTTCATTTTTCAAAAACAAAATTTTAATAATAGATACATTGTTGGGGGGGGGCGGGGGAATAACTCATTATCATTCCTTTCATGTTTAAGGAACAAATTGTTAAATAATTGCCAAATTGACATATCAAATCTCAATAAATAAAATTAAAACAGTAAGTGGAAAGATAACAAAATTATTCACAAGTTTTGTTTTTACTGTAAAGTGAAATTCCGAATAAAAAAAATACGGTTGTATACCAGAAGTTGAAGAACTTGTGAAAATATAGATTTTGTTTCTCACAAAAAAAGCAAAATAGACGCCCATCTTCGTGATTTTACCCAAAAGGAAAAATCTTGATGCATTTTAGGAGTGTTTTGGATTTATGGTTAATTGGAATTAATTTTTTTGGATTGAGGGTTCATTTTCATTGAGTGGTTTCTATCTTCTTCTAAATTGAGAAAAAAAAACCTCTTGTGCCATCCCTTAAATAGTTTTCATCGAAGAAGAACAATTTGCATCTCTTGAATTTTCATTCTTTATCATTCTTTGGGATTGAAAAGAGTCTAGACCATCACTAAAGTGGAATCCGTTTTTCTTAAGTAATCAACAACCATAAAAAAATAACACTTAATTTAAAAAATTATTTGACTTTTCTTTCTACAACAAACCAACATAGTCTAGGATTTAGGGCCTTGGTGTAGGGTTTTAGAGTTAATTACGCAAGGCCACAAAACCAAACTTAGAAGTCATTAACATGTGTAAAATCGATTATTGAAATGAGTGCTTCAGGAAGCTCCTCTAACACATGTGTTAATTAGTAGGTCACATTGGGGAAATTGGAGTGAAATCCCCTCTCTACTTGTCTTGTTGTTTGTTGGAATCATTGGACTACTACGTGTATAGAGGTTTCGTAAGTGCCATTACCTCTAGAGGAGGAAACACTTGTCTTATCTTGGGGATTATCTATTCTACCCATGTGTTTGGTATGACCTATGACTATTCTCGTGACCATTTTTTTATGAGTTGGTAACCTTAGTGTATTTTCCTAGGTACCTACATAGGTGACTGCAAGTGGGAAGTTCTTGCAGTACCTGGGACAAATGTCGAACCTCTAATTGATCCCACTAGATGGTTCTCATCTTCACAAAGGTACTTGCATCAGTAAATTTTTTCACATCAAGGTTACCACAAGTTTTTCTCACAGCTTTGTTGGAAGATTGGTTGTTGTCATTGATGTCAACCCTAGTCATGGGTTTTGGACCGCAATATTGATGAAGGTATCTGAACATGAAGGAAAATGCAGATACAGATACAATACCCATGGATGGATAGTATACATCGTGTTGTTTCTGGTGGTATGTTTCACGTCACATGGATCCTCATGGTTGAGGAGAAATGATTTTTTGAAGATGACAAAGTGAATTGTACATGTAGGCCCTGAAGATAATTACATAAAATAATTACAAAATAAGAAAGTGTCAGGTTGGACCTAATGTTAAAAGGAAGTGACATAAATGGTATAAATAAACACCATTATACATTCATTTGATAGAAGTCAAATTTTAGAGGGAAGAAGAAGTAAAAGAAGGTTGGTGTTAAGCCCTAATATTGGCTCATTACCACTTAATTGGGGCATATTAGATTAGTAATGTTAATTTATTTATGTCGGATTTAGGCCATTAGTTGTTATTTAGATTAGTAATGTTATTTTATTTATGTCGGCTTTAGGCCATTAAACCTCCTAGTCTCCTATATATACCAAGGAGACATTTTCATTTTGAATCATCTTGGACTTGAACATTTAAGTGGGGTAAAAGGAGGTTGCCCCCTCAAAGAGGCTTATTATCTGAAATTATCTCTTTTTCAAGACGTTGAGTACTTTTCCTGAGGTTTTTCTATGCTATATTGATGTTTGGTTCTTAACATATGGTATCAGAGCTCAAGGTCTTGGGGTTTCATTGCTACATCTGAGACACCGTGGAATTTTTGCTATAACTGTTTTTATACAAGATTTCAAAAGGTACGGCTTGGAGGGTATTTAGAAGAAATATCAAGGTACGTTGTGTTAAAAAATCAGCTCTTGAGGCATTATACTTTCCGAGATACATCTTGTACAAGATCGGGTTCTGGAATCATGCTGAAATGAGTCATTGTGGAATTTTCTCTATAAAAACGTTTCTGTGACGTTTCAGACCCTAAATGCCTGTGTACATTTACATAAATTATAATTGTAGTTGTGGTTAAAATTTCAGATTTTGTGTCATATTAAATTTGTAGATACACCCTGTGTAAGATAGGGTATTTGACTAGTCCTATTGACTAGTCTCAAGAAGGTGTTCCGGGTAAAACAATCATAACTTCTTCCTAGAGTATCCAAATTGCATGGGACTGGTTGCATTGGATCGTGG
>ML777646.1:217273-228730 GCA_009831015.1 Picea engelmannii
TATTTAGACAACTGTGGTTTAGTTACGTAATTATGAATATTCATATATACACATTTTCTTTTTAGAAGGGAAAAACATTAAATTCCACTATCAGACAAATCTCCATACTTTCTCAACTATTTCTACTCATCCTTCCTCCCTAAATTACTTCCATCTTCATTCCTATCCTTCCTCTGCTAGACTATCTTGGAGCGTCAACTATATTGACCTAACTCCAAATAGAACCCATAAGCAGAAGTGTCACTATCTCGACCAAGCTTCCCCAGCAGGCAACTGACAATCATCATCACACGTCCAGGGGAGCGTGAGCTAACACCGTCCTCCCATGACTTCAGGTTTTGGAGGATACACGGTGGGAAATGCCTCGACCCCTCCTAATCATAACTAGAGTCCACACCCTACAATGGAATATACAGTGGCACCATGTTGCTAGGAGTTTTGTCATCATTTATTCAGTTTTGGGTAGTTTCATCACCTGAAATCCTTCACTAGTCCACATATCATAGCAATGCATCCAAACCAATATAATTTCATATACAAATATTGGTACCATAATGTTTCTTGGCTAGTGGTCATGACATCCACTTTCATCATCATTATCCCTTGGCTATTTCATAACCCATAACCTACGGATTAGTCTGTAACACAAACTCATACATTTCTATGCATTATCATCATGTAATTGCATACTATCATCATTTCAATTCAGTGTCCTTGTACCAACAACTTAACATCAAAGTTTTCAAGTTAGAAATAGATCCCATAATATCCCATTATTCAATTTCAACACCCATTCATAAGATTATCATTTACCAAATAGATTGCATCATATCCAACATCATTTTAATAGCATTTAAACATTCATAAAATTTACACTCTCACAATATGTCGTATCATATACATCATCATCAATAACACTTAAACATTCGTAAAATTTACATTCACATAGTAGATCACATTATATACATCATCATCAATAACATTTAAACATTCATAAAATTTACATTCATATAGTAGATCACATTATATCCATCATCATCAATAACATTTAAACATTCATAAAGGTTCATACATCTTAAAGTTTAAGTGTATCATTTAATAGATTCACTATGAATAGAAAATAAAGTATATAGGCCTCAGGTAATCCTACTTGTCTAAGTCAAAAGGTGGTGTTACATACACCCCACCTCCGACAAACATGTTTTCAAGGTGGTCAAAAAAGTGAGGGATAGTCTCGTTGTAGTGTCTCGGTGTCTTCCCAAGTAGCAGATCTTGGACTATACTTGTCCCATTAGACCTTAACTTGGTCTGCCAGACGGTTCCTGAGCTGTCGGACTCTACAGTCCAATATGCGTAATGGTTCTACCGTGAGATTTCCCACGTCCGATACCTACAATTCCTTCCAATTTAGTTTATGTGATTCATCAACAAAATAATGACGTAAAATAGAAACATGAAAAACATTATGAGTTTTATGCAACTGGGGTGGTAGTATGAGACGATAGGCAACAGGTCCAATTTTCTCTTGGATTCTGAATGGTCCTATAAATCGAAGTGGCAACTTTGTCCCCTTCTCGAACCGTATGGTACTCTTATTAGGCCTGATATGAATGAAAACCTGGTTTCCCACCTCATAACTTCGGTCAGTCTTGTGTGCATCCACATAACTTTTCTGTCTATCTTGTGCTTCCTTCAGTCTCTGCCTAATTTGAATCATCTGTTCCTCCATCTCTTGAATCAATTTTGGCCCAACTGTTACTCGGTCTTCTAATATATCCCAACTCAACAGCGTTCTGCATGGCCTTCCATAAAAATCTTCATAGGGTGGCATTTTGATGGAGCTATGAAAACTGTTATTGTATGCAAACTCTAGCAAAGGTAGGTACTTCTCCCACTGGGTTTTATTATCCATGACATACATCCTGAGAATGTCTTTGATGACTTGATTTACTCTCTCGGTTTTCCCATCAGTTTTAGGATGATAAGATGTGCTTAAGTTCAACTGAGTCCCCAACGTTGACTGCAAACTTGTCCAAAACCTAGAAGTGAATCTGGAGTCCCTATCCGAAATGATCTTCTTAGGTATCCCATGCAAGCAGATAACCTCATTTACAAACACGTGTGCCACATTAGTGACATCATAAGTGTCTCTAACCGGAATAAAATGAGCACTCTTGGCTAACTTATCAACTATCACAAGAATGGAATTGTGTCTATGAGATGTGAGCGGAAACCCCACAACAAAATCCATAGAGATGACTTCCCACTTGGACATAGGAACATCATGTGGTTTTAGGAGGCCTGTCGGGTGATGGTGGTCGGATTTCACTTGTTGACTCTCTAGGAATTTGGCGATGAAATGGACAACATTGCGCTTCATGCCTACCTAGAAGAAGAGCTTCCTCATGTCTGTGTACATATTTTTCACACCCAGATGCACACAATAAAGTGCTCTAAGGGATTCCTTCAGTATGATGCTTGAATATCCCCATTTTCAGGGATGTACATCCTTCCTCGATATCTCAATAGTCCATCTTCTTTCAGCCTATATGCTTCATACATTGGATATAACTGCCTCCCTCTTTGGAGGTTTGAAGTAACCTTTAATTACCGACTATCTCCTTGGATTTGTGTCAACACATGTTACCTCAGATTGACCTTTAAGGGTACCAAGGAGAAGATACGTGGTCTCCTACTCAAGGCATCTGTGACCACATTTTCCTTTCCCTTGATGTATGAAATACCAAAATCGTACTCACTCCATCGCCTTTGCTTGGCATTCAGATCCCTTTGAGTGAAGAGATGTTTTAAACTTTGATGGTCCATTTTGAGCTCAAAGTTTAGCCCCACTAGATAGTACCTCCAAAGTTTCAGAGCTAGCATTACAGCTACCAAATCTAAATCATGATTCCAATATATCTCTTCGTGTTTCTTTAACTTTCTTGATGTATAATCTATCACTCCTCCATCCTACATTAGCATGGCCCCCAACCCTTTCTTCGAGGCATTCGTGCAGACTGTAAAGTCCTTTTCCATATCCGACACTCGTAGAATTGGCGCACTAGTTAGTAACCTCTTAAGATCAACGAATGCACTATCACATTCTTCTGTCCATGCATACATGAGCCCCTTGCACTGCAAAGTGGTGATGGGTTTTTCCATTTTTGAGAATCCTTCAACCAATCTCTGATAATAACCTACTAGCCCCATGAAGCTTCTCACGTCATGGGCATTTTTCGGCAGTGGCCACTCGATAATGGCCTTTACCTTTTCTGTGTCCACAAAGATTCCTTCACCGGAAATGATATGACCTAAATAGTGGATCTCTTTTTGGAAGAAGGAACATTCCGACAACTTCCCATACAATTTGTTCTCTCTAAGGAAGGACAACACTACTCGTAAGTGTTCCTCATGTTCTCTTTCATTCTTGGAATAGATGAGGATGTCATATAGAAAGACTTGTACAAAATGGTTTAAGTATTTATGAAATACATCGTTCATGAGGCTCATGAATACTGTTGGTGCATTGGTCAATCCGAAAGGTACTACGACAAACTCGTAATGTCCAAACAGAGTTCGAAAGGCAGTTTTTGGGATATTTCCTTCCTTAATCCTTAACTGATGGTACCCTAATCGTAAATGGATATTTGATAATACCGTTTCTCATTTCATCTGATCAAAGAGGTCATCTATTCACGGCATTGGGTACCTAGTTTTCGTTGTAGCACGGTTCAAGTCCCTATAGTCTATACACAATCGTAAGGAACCATCCTTCTTCTTTACAAAAATTACAGGTGCACCCCAATGTGAGACACTGGGATTTATTATCCCTAATTCCAGTAACTCTTTCAACTGCATTTCTAACTCACAAATTTCTTGCACTGTCATCCGATACAAAGTCTTGGAAATTGGTTTTGCACCAGGTTTTAGCTCAATAGTAAAATCAAGCTTCCTTTCAGGAGGTAACCCTGCTAACTCGTTCAGAAAAACATCCTTAAATTCTAACAATATTGGGTACTGATCTAATGAGGGTCCCTTCCTTTCACTCACTTCTTCCACTACATATAGTCGACACCCTTGCCTCAAGCATCACTTAACTTTCATAGTTTATATAAAGCGTAATGATACCTTTCTCCGCACACCCTAGATCTCTATTGGTCTTCCTTCATAGTCGACACAAAGCACCCTTTTTGCGAAACAATCTACCAAAGCTCGATGAGCTGCTAACCAATCCATTCCAATGATTAGGTCATACACCTAGAGAGCAGTGACATATACCTTTAACCTGGTAGTACACACTCCTAGGTCTACTATATAATTATCAACACTAGGTCCTACCACTTGTTTTTCCCCCGAAGCCATCTCGGCTTGTTTAAATTCATCATGCTCGTAGGCTGCCAACCCACTCTTTTCTAATGTAGATGGTGAAATGAAACTATCTGTAGCACCAAAATCAAATAAAATATTAATTTTGATACGATTTAGCATACCTTATGACTCCACCACCATGGATTGATGTTCGGCTTGGTGATTATTAAACGCTGCGTAAATTTGGTGGCTGCTACTTGCTCTTCCCATCGGGGCCTTTCCTTCTCTATGCACGAACCCTGATTGTAACTATGGGCAGTAACGCTGGTAATGGGGTCCTCCACATCCCCAACAAGTAACACGAGATTTAACCTACGCACTGTTATGTGACTGTCTCTGAAATGAGTTCCTTCCCCTGAAACCCCTTCCCCTACTAGTTGTTCGATGAGATGGTCATGGACCTGTCTGCGTCGTTGGTGATGAACGAGATGCTGCACTTGTTGCCATTGAAATCCCTCTAGTTAATGTCCTTGGTGTGACTCTGTTACCATATGGAGGTGGCCTTGAGCCCCCTCCCCTCGAAAATTTCCTCGAGGCCTTCCCTACGAATCCTAGACAATGCGGAAAGGTCAGTCTCGTACCTCCATTTAAGTTCATGTGTTCCTCCGCATAACGTGCATTTTCCACTTCTTCTACTACTGAAGACGGTTTCCACATCCGTACCATAGCTTTGATCTTAGGGTTTAGCCCATAGACAAGGCATTCTGCATGTCATTGGTCATTATCCATGTATGAAACATATTTGACCAATTCCATAAACCTGATCTCATACTCTTCTACGGTCCTGTTTCCCTGTACTAAGGCATGAAACACTCCTACTTGTTATTCCTCATAGTAGGCTAGCAGATATTTCCTTTGGAACCTCTCCTCAAAAAGTTCCCAAGATACTGTGTCTGGGGTAAGATGCAGTTGTCTTTCGAGGTTAACCCACCAGTTCAAGGCATTGTCTCTTAACTGAAAAATCACTATCTTCGCCTTAGATTTGGACGCATAGTCCCTTAAGGAAAAACACCTTTTCATGCCTTCCAACCATGCTTCTGCACGTTCACTAGCGCGAACCCCGACAAACTCCAGAAGTTTGATCTTTTGCAGTTCTTGAGTGATGTCTTCGGGTGGAGGTCCTCCCCCTGAATCCCTTGACACTTCTGTATTACCCGTTCCAGATGGTGGGCGTCCCACTTTGGTCCCTGTTGATTGTCACCCCTTTAAAGTCTCATTTATGGCCTCTAACGAGCACAGTATGAGAGCTAGTTCGGGCGATGGTGGCGATGGCGTTGGCGGTGTTGGCGGTGCCTGCGACAATGCTCCCCTGCCTCAATTCCTTCAAGTCCTAACCATCGTGTATGATTTAACCTACGTCAACCAAAGTTGTTAGGGTGAGTTCAAGGACATTTCAAATTTGTGCTACTTAAACTAGAAACAGGGGTAGGCACAATTTCTTTTCTTTACTTGTCTGTAAACATACATTACTCTCTTTAGGGGATTGACTAGGTTAGGTCTAAAGCATCTAAGCTTGATTTATTTACCTAGGAAAACTATTTACTCCTTCGCCTGGTAGCTACGCTAGTTTGCACCATACTTGCCAATTTTTCTAACTTACCTGCCTAGTGTGCATGAAGCCCCCTCCCATCTTATCATGGTTTAAGTCCTTAAAACTTTTTTTTTTTTTTTAACTTTACTCTAAAATTTAGAACTAATTGAAACTAATTTAAATTTTAAATTTTAAAACTAATTGGAACTAATTTAAAAAAAATTAAAACTAATTTAAAAATTATTTAAAACAAATTTAAAAAAAAAAAATTAATAATTTTAAACAAACAAATAAAAATAATAAAAAAAATAAAAAATGAAACAAAATATCCTAACAACAAAATAATTTTTTTTTTTTTTTAATAAATTGATATGGACGTCATGGGTCCTCGCATGAGGCCCACATGTCCCTTTTTATCTCCACTCCCAAAACCCTACACGCTCCGCCCCAAACCCTAAACGCATCCTGAGCATTATTAAGGTCAATCTCTTTTAGTTCGTTGTTTTTTTTTTTGTTTTTCATCCTCTCATCAGAGGGAAGGCATAGGCTGCGTGGGCTAGGTTTTCGGGCTTTGGTGCTTGGTCTCAAGGGATTTTCTAAGCCCTCCCCCACTCATTTTTGTTTGAAGTTGGGCCTGTGTGTAATACATGGTGCCTGGCATAATACGTTGTACCTGGACGCGCAGTGCCAGAGAACCTTCTTTCGTGGTTGACCTGGCCTGGCCTGGGTGTTGGTTTGTGTGTTTGCATGGCTTGACCATCAGTAATGTGGTATCACACTTAGGTTTGGCGCTTGAGTGCTGGGTTTTGTGTTGTGTAAACTGTGTTGAAGATTGGTCTCGGCCTTGGCACTCAGCGGTATGCTTTGTGTTGGTTTATTGTGACTATTGTGTATTCTGACTGTGTATTGTGTATTTGGCAATGGGATTTGTGTTATGTGTTGGTATAGGTGATTGGCTTGGCAATAGTGGGCTTGGATAATGGGATTGGGCCTCCAGGCTCAACATTGGGCGCTTAGTGCATTTCGACCTGTGGGCTCACATCTTGTGGATTTGTTTTAAGTGTTTGGCCATGTATGCCGCTCTGTATTGAACACTTCATGCTTGACTCATGGATTTAGATATTAGGCCTTCGGTCCACCATTTTACTTTTGTTTGGTGGTGGCACTTGGGCATTGGCTTGCATGTTGTTGCTTGCCCTGTGGTTGTATGGTGTTGTGTGCTAAACATGTTCGGGGGCTCGGAGCTAGGTCTGCGGGCTATCTTTATTTTTTTAATTAATAAATTTTCTTCTGTTGCACGCGGGCTTCTCTATCGTGTCTTGGGCGCTGGGCTACGAAATTGGGCCTGTACCCAATATATTTATTTATGTGGCCTCCTCCTCCATGTGGTTGGGCGCTTGAGTTTTTTTTCCTACGGCTCCTCCCCGTAGCTTTGCACGTGGTTTCAACATTGTTTTATGCTGACGTGCAATGCAAACAAAGCTCCATCGTGGGCTCTCCCTCCTCAACCTATATATGGTGCGCATTGTTATTAACAACACAGTTATTTTGCAGTTGTTATGAACAATGCAGTTAGAGGAGTCGGGTGGGTGGAGAATTTAGGCAACGTAATTGAATTAGTAGTAGTTAAGGGAAAGATGAGTTTTCGGCAGCAAGCGAAAGCGCCAAAGTGCGAATTGTAGGGTTTGCACCCTGCACCGCTGAAGATCTGGAGGGGCTCTCACAAGATCTGGTGGTGTTTGGCGCTGGTGCTTATGACATCATGCAAAAATAAAGACCCGTGTGGGATCTCTCTTCATGGTGCCCTGTGCGTTAGTGTTTTGGGACATTCACGCTGCCTGTGGTGCCTTATGTGTTAGGTTTTTTTTTTTGTTACTGTTTATTACTAAAATTTTTGCAGTGCACTCGCATTATTGAGATGCGTACTGCACTTTGACACATTCCCTGTGGTTTGGCGATGGGTATTGGGTTTCGTCTTGTGATGTGTTAGGATTTGGTACTTGATAGCTCAACATTTGCCTTGGATATTGAGATTGGGTCTTTGGCCTTAATATTGTTTTTATAAAAAGAGATGGGTTCGGCTGCTGCAAAAATAAATCCAACCGATCCATTGTTGGTGGCATTGGAAGAGAGTAGTCACAGATCTTTGGAGTATATGGAAACAAAGCTACTTGAACGCTTGGACGGTTCATCTGTGGATAAGACAATAGATATTTTGTGGCTGCCATGTCGCCAACTTCAGAATATGATGGTGGTCGATTTGATATCAGCTTGCTTGTTTGGAAGGTAAATTATATTTTTATATAAATTCCTTTTTTTTTGTAAGGGTTTTGTGTTTGCAAGGATGTAGCCATCCAATCACGGATCATAACAACAAATTTTTTAGATCATAGAAGCTAATCCCAGACTATGCAAAATAGACATGTATGGGTCTATACTAGCATAAATCTTCTGAATTGAAATTATCATTGTTACATATTAGTTTGCTTAGTTCACCGTAATTTTCAATTGGTTACTTAAATTAGCTCACTTTAACTATTTATCCAGGATTATGCTGGAAGTTTGAAGAAATTTTCTTCTAGTTTATGAGCTAATTCTAATGATTTCTCATATATGGATTGAACTGATCAGGATCCAAATCATGGGAACTGGTGGCTAGAATTCACAGACAAATAGTTAGTAGGGTATTGGCCTGCGTTTCTATTCAACCATCTAGCATATCATGTGAGCATGGTTCAATGGGGAGGGGAGATTGTGAACACGTGGCCCGAGGGTATGCACACCAGCACACAGATGGGAAGTGGCCATTTTGCAGAAGAAGGATTCTCCAAAGCCAATTATTTTTACATATAATATGATTTTTATATATATCTTAGATTTTATCAATAAGGCAACAAAACATAATTCTTCTATAAGTATAACCAGAATCTTTTTCTTGTCTTTTCCATTTGTAGGTTAGGTAGAAGATGAATGGAAGAAGGGATGTGTGGGGTCTCTTTTTTTTTTTTTTTCTACGCTCATTCTTTTCTTTAGGATTTCTAGGTAGTTTTCTTCGTGGTGTTTATCATTTCTAGGCTATCTTTGGTTGTTGAAGGGTTGTAAATATAGGGTTTTAGTGGTCATTTTTGGTTAATTCTGGGTAGGTAGGTAGGCCCTTGGCCTAGATTGTGAACTATGATTTGGATACCATGTGCAGGAACCTAACTTAATTAAATCCAAAATAATTCATATAAAACAAACATATAATTCCTTTCTCAACACATAAATAATTCATCCACCATCATATAAGCATAAATATTCAACATAAATTAAAATTTATCCACAGCATGAAAATACTCAGCAAATTCATAAATAAAATACCTCCTTCTGATGCTAATTCCCACTGATCTAGTTGTCCTTTCCCTGTTGCCTTTCTTAGCTTGATGCAGTAACCAAACTCTACCCAAACCGACTAACCTCCCAGCCAGCTAGGAGTAGCCTTTCCGGCTCCCTAGCTTCAAGATACCGAAAGGAATCCTAGCCCCCGTGTCCAAAACCCCCAGCAACCCTATGCCCCTTGCATTAGTTCACCAAAAACCCCCTCAACCGAACTCCCCCCCCCAAGAAAATATGCGACAGCACCCACAAAAAATATAACACAGAAATGTATGCCACAACAAATATATCCTCCCCCTCCAAAATGCTTCTCCCCCAAATAATAATCCCCTTTCCTGTAGGACTCTTCCCGTCATATCCCCCTTTCACCGAATGTCCTCCCCTTCATTAATTTTCTTATCTCCTCCTTTATTATCTTATCCCCTTCTTTATTATCTTATCCCCTTCTTTAATGCTTCATTTCCCCGCCTGCATACGTAAAGTATTTAATTAAATAAATTAAAATTATTAAGCCCCTTTAATTTATTACCCATGTCATTGAATGTGATATGTAATCAATTAATTAATCAATCAATCAATCAAAAGTTATAAACAATTAATAAATAAATAAATATTTAATTAATATTATTAATACTAATCATTGTTTAACTAAAACCAAATTAGGACAATTAATTATCTAATTAATTTTACTTAATAATCCCTATGCATCTATTTAACCAGGGTTGTTACAAGATAGTTAGCAGTCAAAGATATCCAAACGACAAGACAAGAATAGGATACAATGACAGTTTGAAGACAACAAAACAAGAGAAGGAAGTTGAAAATGATGAAACCAACACTCTAGAACAAGTTGAACAAAAAGATAGAAAACTAGAATTCAGAAGGAATGAGACACCAAGAAGATCCTCTCCCATCAGGTATGAAAGAAATCCTTATGAAGGAAAATACAGAAGAATAGATCGTGAACCCAGATGGACCACACCACAAAGAAGATCACTTACACCCAGGTATCAAAATTTCTTTCTTGGACATTGTTATACTTGTGGAAATTTTGGACACAAGGCAATCAATTGTAGAATCAATGAAAGGAATAACTATGCAATCTACATGAATGGTGAAAATAGTAGATATGGAAATGTTCGTAGAACTGTCAACATAAATTATAATTCATTTGACCCATTAATGGATGAAAATATTGTATGTTACAAGTGCAATAATCTTGATCACAAAGCACAATATTGTAGAGAGATGAAGGAAGATAATCATATGTCAAATGTCTGCATACCAACTACAACATAGAAAAGGAAATAAATTCCACAAAATGAAAATTGTTGAATAGCATTGGTAGCTAAAGAATGCAAAGAAGAAGATGAATGGTTCATAGACAGTGGCTGCTCATCTCATATGATCGGAGATTAAAGCAAATTTGTCATCTTGAAGAGGAGATGTGGAAATGTTGCATTTGGAGATGACTCATCTACCAAAATACTTGGAAAAGGAACTGTAAAGCTTGGAAGTGAAAATGTAAAAGCAGGAAAATTCCTATTGGTTGAATATCTGAAGCATAATCTCCTCAGTGTCAGCAAAATATGTGATCAAGGATACACTCTTATGTTTGACTCCCGAAAATGTAAAATCAGAGAAAATAACTCGGGAAGATTGGTTTCAACTGCAACAAGAAGACCGAATAACATATACATCCTAGACATGAATAAGAGAGAGAATATAGAAGCCACACAAAATGATTCCAAGGAAGAAAAAGTCTCAAATACCAAAAATAAAGATAAAGTATTATTGAGTGCCACATGTTTAGGGGGAGCAACCCCAAAGAAGAAGGTTACCTTTTGTCATTAAACTCAAGGGGATCAGCCCTAACCTTTGCAATTGATTTCAAAGGAGGAGAGAAATTGGGATCATGATGATAGGGGGAGCATGTGTGTTGCCATCAATGACAAAGGCAGAGATTGTTGGAAGATTGGTTGCTGTCATTGATGTCAACCCTAGTCATGCGTTTTGGACCGCAAGATTGATAAAGGTATCTGGACATGAAGGAAAATGCACATGTAGATACAACACCCATGGATGGATAGTATACATCATGTTGTTTCTGGTGGTATGTGGCACATCATGTGGATCCTCATGGTTGAGGAGAAATGAATTTTTGAAGATGACAAAGTGAATTG
>ML777646.1:228780-293882 GCA_009831015.1 Picea engelmannii
TCATTATACATTCATTTGATACAAGTCTAATTTCAGAGGGAAGAAGAAGTAAAAGAAGGCCGGATTTCAAGGGAGGATGAAGTCTTTTGGTGATGTGTTCTAAGATATGTTATTTTCAGGTCATCTTACCATTTTTGCTATAAAAATTTTTCTAGAATGATTTCAGATGGTGAAATTGCTATGGTGTTGAGAAGACATATAAAGGTACCTATGGTAGAAATTTCAGCTCTTGATTCTCTATAATTATGGAGATACACTTGTGGAAGATAGGGTTTGTGACCAGTTTTGAAGCTAGTCAATAAACAGGTGTTCCGAGTAAAATAGTCATAACTTCTTCATACAGAATCCAAATGAAGTGGGACAACTTCCATTGGAAATAGTACGGAATTTATTTTCTTGTGTTCTATTTTCATAATCGGACGTTAAATATTGATCATGGGGCATGTTGTACAAGTTGGGTCTTCTGAACAGACCATAATTGAATAAAGTCTACCATTCTTTCTATAACCTCTTTTGGCGGAGGATTCAAGGAGTGAAAATTGGAGGAGTTTCAGAGAATACATTGAGTAATATTATCTATAGGATTAGAGAACTCTAAGAATTGAATAATTGTAGAAATTGAAGAAGTCTCAGGAAGTATTATCAGGTTCTATGTGATGATTGGTTGATGGTGATGATTTAATGTAAAGTTTTATTATCTCTCATATATTCTTGGATGGAAGGAAGGGGAAAGGATGGAGAGTTAAAATCTCTCTTTATATTGGAGGATTGTATCTTCCTCTTGTATTTTTATCCCTCCCTTTACATTTGGAAGTTATATCTACTTTTGGAAGTCATTACTTCCCTTGAACAATAACTATTGATTATTTCTCATATATTGTGCATGGTGTATTGTGGTGTATTGGTGTAACTCTTATACTATCATTCATTTCTCATTGGATATAGGTGAATGGTTTAAGTATAAGTTGAAAAAGGTTTTAAATTGTACTTGATATTGATTCACCCCCCTCTCAGTATCAACAACCTTTTCTAACCCATGTTCTGGAAACTTAATCCCCCCCAAAGGGTTGGTTTTCAGAGGGCCCATTTTATCCACTGGTTTCCTGCTATTGGATTATATTTTCTAGGGTTGTCCTTTGTGGTGAATTTATGTCTATTTGGACATAGGTTATTGTTTTATTATTGGTCAAAAAACAATTTCTATGGTGCTTGATCAACATCATTTCCAATATCATAATCACTTTACTCATTCCACTGAATAGACCTTTTGGTGATTCGTTTTTCTACCATAGTAATCCTTATACCATGGAAAGAATTAATGGGTCACCCAATGGGGGAGAACCTGCGTTTACATCCCTATATGTTTTTGGATAAGTCATGCTGACCACCTCCTTTCCACCAATTAGTGGGATGGTCACTCCTATATTTATGACTTTGACATCCAATCATTCCATCTGGAGAATGTCGCCAATAACATTGTTTCCTTCCATGAGTACACCTAGTTTTAGTATTCCCATTGCATCATCCTAAATCCCCACACCTACGTATGGTGGGAGGAATATCCTTGGTATTAATTATAAGTGTATTTCCATCTACTTGTAGTGACCCTATAGGTATCCCAACGATACAAAATGGTGGTTTTCCTTTTGGTTGAAATTTTAACCCTAGGTTTTCTCCTACCCCTAGTTTTTTCCTAATTATATGGTGGGTTATGTCTCTAGGGGAACCAATTTACCTAGTGGAATTTATATGAGCATATCAGTGCTATCATATCCCACAAACACTCCCTTTGCATCTAATACCGATAATGTGTTGGGAAATTATTATATGAATCTTGACCAAGGGACCCCTCTCAAAAGGGAATCTTTCACTTTTTCCTTCATTTGGAAATGTTGGTACACATTTGATGGCCATCTTGAATATTCCTATATTGTATGTGGGGATGCTTTCTTAGTTGATCACTATTCTACATGTTCCAAATAGTCTTGAAAATGATTTAATGTCTAAATATATTTTTCCACCTTCCACTTATGGTGCAAGTCCATATCCTAGTAACTAAAAGTATAAAAGAAATACAAAGAGGAATAATAAGAAAAAGAATTAATAAAGGGAGAACTCACCAAGAGCTACAAGTCATGTTGGACACATGTCACTTCTCACTAAAAATCATATTGGAGATGAGAAACCAACCACTCCAATTCATTTTGGGGAAAATACATTAATCATTGCAAGACATATTGGTGATAAGAAACCATCCATTCCAAGTCATGCTTGGGGAAAGAAACCAACTTCTACAAGTAACGTTGGGGTCAGTGATACTATTGATAAATATGGACAAGTAGGATGAAAGCCTAATTTATCTTGTACAATTTGCAAAGTATATCACCTTACTCACTTATGACCTCTTATTATAGAGATAAACCAATTGTGGCCCATGGTCGAAGCCTCTTCTACTCTAGAACAACCCATGGTTCCTCAACAACCTACTCAACCATTGGTCGATGAAGTAGTCGCACTGATTCAATATTTGTTTCATACCACTCCTACTTCAGAGACTAATGTTTCTACCACACATGCTTTATTCATTTCCATTACATAATCTTCCAAAAAAGGGGGGATCCCACTCACATCGAACATGCTCCCCCCAAGTCCTCAATGTGTTTCCTTTGATTGGAATAGTCTTGTTGAGCCTCACCTTCCTTCTTCTACACCTTTAGAAATTAATATTGAATCTTATTCAAGAACCATGTGGCAATGTATGGTATATGAAGGCTTCTCTACAGGTAATTTATCCTCCTCAACTTGGAAAGATATAGGTTCTCCCCAACTTGTATCAGTTGTTATTCAGTCGATACATTTCGATAGAAGACATACTGAATGTTTGGGAATTATTTTTCATTTCCCTTTCACTTTATGTGGGAATAATATTATGGTAAATATGATAGTGGTGAATGTCTCATTAGTATTCAATATTCTTCTTAGGACTGATTATGTATATGCTTTTGGTATCTACACTCTTCCAAGTGATGAATTTTCCTCACAATGGAAACATTGTCACCATAGATCAGATTTCATGTGATAATAACCATCCTTATTCACCATTAGGCAGTGCTACCCCATTCTATGTTCCTATTATTCTGGTGGAAACTACCTCACCATAGGTGAATTATGTGCCATCATATCCTAAGTGTTCAATTTCTTATGAGAATGAGCCTTTACATTCATGTTTTCCTTCTTGGGAGATGGTCCCATTAATTTATCAGGGATCCCATTGGAATCTGCTGACACTCGTCAGAAACTCCATCCCAATATGGAATGTCATCATCACACTTTTCCCGCCTAGGTTGCTGACTCTCCAAGTTCACATGATTTCCTCGATTTCGAGTTGCCTTCATATCAGTACATATTGAAGGTAATGGATTCAATATATAAGACAAATGAATATGTAAACGATCGATCATATATTCTTAATTATTCGAAATGGATGATGGTTAACATGATTAGTTTTGAGGGCACCCAATGAAATGCCACATCTTGACCATTTTGAGCCTCAAATATCTTTTTCAAACCTTGCCACTAAATTCTTTTTTCTAAATAAAACCAAACCTCAATGTTTTGTACTTCATTTGCGTCTTGATGGGCATCATAAAGGAGTCGAAAATTACAGTGATTCTATTTGTAAATATATATTTAACCCTATGTGGTGTGGTCAAAGAATAATGTGCACATGCTGTCAACAATGGCCCACATATTTATCAGTGGAAATATGAATCCTAGGCCTAAGCTTGATACTAGGCTCTACTTTTCATAAGTCATTCGGCGTGTAATTCTTTATACCATGTTGTATTTTAAAAGTTTTTGTTTATGAAGTTTTTAGAATGAGTTATTATTAGAGGTTTTTATTAGACTTATTAACTTCTATACTAGTGTTTTTGAATGGGACTTTGTAGACATTTTATTTAGTACCTTTTTCAAACATCCAATTATCTTGAGGTACGTGTTTCAAACCAGCATATATTGATAGGTTCTTCTCTACAAAACCCTCTTTCATTATTAACCTTCCATTCTACTGTCACAAAGCCTTAGGTTAGTTCCCATCAAGTTGTAATAATTAGCCATTCTCTTTTTGCACATTATAACTTGCACAATAATGCCTACCTTCCATGGGAGCCCTAGTTAGCACCATGATTTCCATTAGCTTTCCATGCTATAATTGCTTGTAGGCATGATAATTCTCTTATAGACCCGCTATAACTCAAAATTGAGCCTTTTTTCACCTTTTTTCACATTTGTTATGGCATTGTCCTTAGGGGTTTCCCATATTTTCATTTTACTTTACAGTTTCACAAGCCTCTATTTCTTATGTCTTTGTGCCTATTGTTGTATTGTTGTTTTCTTTAGTCCCTCTTACAACCATTTACATCCACACTAGACCTATGGCCATCTGAATTTTCTTACTTCCATTTTGTGACCACTATACCCATGGATAGAACCATTGTTATGAGTGGACCTCACTTTCTCATACCCTGTTGCATCCATTATGCCTAGCTCAATTCCACACACTTGGAAAATCGATGCATGTTGTTCAACCAGTTATTCTCTCCATACAAGCTTACTTTTATCCTTTTTTGTGCTTTTTCAAACATAAAAATACACCTAACAAGTATAATTTTAAATGTTTTTAAAACTCTTTAAAATTGCACAAAAAAGACACTTTCGAGCACACTTTTATCTATCTTTCACACTCATAAAACTATGAAGGAGACACTAATAAAGAATTAAAAAGAGTGAAGGGGATTTTTAGTTTTAATCTGTATTATCAAAAAATCATAGTCGCCAGTCATGTCTCCCTTATACATTGCACCTATTTGTGTCATTTTCTTTTAGCTAAGTTATATATTTCCTACGATTTGTACCATCGATATGTCATATCCTCCTTTGATTGGTTACTTTTCTAGTCCTTGTGGAGAGTGCTTCAAATGCCTCATGCATTATCACACTATGTCATTAGTGCTCTTGACTTTATGCTACAAGGTTGTGATTGTGTAATGCTATATGTTCAAGGGAAGTTAATCCTAAGTCGTCCATCTGTTGTCTTATTGATCATCCAATTCAACAATCTATGTGTTAGTAGTACTTAGTGATTCCATATTTTCACATCATCTCTCAATTTATGTTTCATGTCGATTTATGGGGGATACATTAAGGCCCTTCATTGATGGATCTCTTCATGTCGAATTCAACACATCATTTAGGAAATATATCTAGAAACCAACTAGTACCTTGAAGCTTATAGTCCTTAGTGGAAGGATTCCTTGAAATCAATAGTGGGTTTACCTCATTGACTCTTTATTGATTGATTCTACAAGTGTTTGACATCAAATCCTCTATTCAAACTTGTTGTATTATAATACCTGTAGCTTGGGTTCCATTTACATCAATGATGGGTCCCCTAATGTTTGTTAATGATATACCTCAATGATCAGTAATCATATGAATTCTACCATGCTTGACACCATCTCTCATTTATTCACATAAAGTAGAATTGTACAATTTGGGTTCGGTTGAATACCTTGGGACCAAGGGACGCATCACTCATTCCTATTACCCCTCCCAAGTTTTGATGGTGTATATCACTTATGTGGAAGTACTTTGAAGACTATGGGAGTAGTATCATTCATGCTCAATGTCTTCTTGACTTTTAGTGTGACATAGAACCACATTGTATTTGATCATAACTATGATTCCTTTTGACATGGATCCACTGTTTATTTTTCGTGTCCATGATATTCAATTTCATTACATGGATCCATAGTTTATTATGTTGGTGGACATGATTTATTCCTATTATTAGCATGGGTATGCCTACATTGAGTACTTTGAAAGTACTCAATATCGCTTATGTGGAAGTACTTTGAAGACTATGGGAGTAGTATCACTCGTGCTAAATGTCTTCCTGACTTTTAGTGTGACATAGACACACATTTTATTTGATCATGGCTATGATTACTTTTGACATGGATCCACTGTTTATTTTCCATGTCCATGATATTAAATTTCATTACATGGATCCATAGTGTATTATGTTAGTGGCCACGATTTATTCCTATAATGAACATGGGTATGCCTACATCGAGGATGATATAAATATATATATATATATATATATATAATCTCTTTCATTACACCACAACATGATAAGAATTATTGTAATATCCTTCAGTCGTTCATTCTTTTGTTGCATACCTCACATATTATGGGGCAATTGTTACGATTATATTTTCCACCCTAGGGGCACATAGAGGACCTTCTCAAGAGGGGTACTAGAGTATGCATGAACATGTACCTAATACACCATTTTCCTTATGTTCTAAATTTCATGTACGAGGGAACACTTGATGCTCACTTTTTCAAATATATTCTAACTTGGATGAAAATATTCTTCCCCTAAACAAAGGTGGACCTATTCTTGAGTCATGCTTCTTTTACACTAAGTGAATTTTATTCTTGTATGAATATATTGCAATTATCTCCTAGTATTTCATGCCCACCTTTGAATCATCACAATAATCCACCTCACACGTGGATAAGGTTAGGAGGGAGAATTCATGATACATGGATACGAATAATTCACTCTACTTGAGCATATCTAGTCAATTATGGATTGAATGGCCCATTAACCAAGACTAGCTAATTGACGACTAGTGTTGTAGTTGATTCATGTCTTAAGAAATATTTAGAATCTCAAATATGGTGCATTATCTCATGATATGGAGGAAATCCTTGGTGGATTATTTATGCATGTAAGTTTCCTTGGAGAAGGGAGGAAGAATTGGGAGTAACTTTACATTTTTTGGAATTCCAAGAGAGAGAGGTTGAAGGAAGAGTTAAAGAAAGGGCGAAAGAGGAATGCAAATTTGGATTCAAGGTAATCAAAATACTATTTTAAGGTTATCGGTTTCTTAATATATGTCAATATTAAATTCACCATTTCATGTTTTCTCCATTAAATTACATGTTGGAGTTTTTATTCTTTACGTGAGTAAGATAAAATATATATGAATTTATTTAAGTTTATTTAATGCTTGAAAGGTTTGTGTAAGGTATTTCTTTTCACGTGTGTAGTAAGAAGATGTAGAATATATAGCAATATCTATGGATTTGCACCAGCCAAGACTGCTCAAGGAAAACCTTTGGAACCATGTACTTATCTTTATTTTATAGCATAAACAACACTGGAATCTTGTAGATCTAAGAAATATGCAATTTATTTATATTTTTTTGTTTGTCTTGGATAAATGATAGATCCAAGGGAGAACCCACCTATCCTTATAAGGGGGGCCTCTATTAGCAATCTCTTTACTTCCCCCTTTCACTTTATGCCATCTTCTAGAAGCTACGGGGGTATCCCAATCTAAGTGAAGTAAAGATGAAAAATAGATCATTGTATTAAGAAACATCCACTTCAATAAAAAACACCTTCATATGCAATTATATGGACCATTTCCAATAAGTGATAATATTCCTTACAGAATTTCCAATAGAAAACAAGGGCATAAACTGCCCCATTATAAAGAGGGTCAGGAGATAAGTATTGCATGCTTAGTATGAAACAAGAGATAACTTGTGCATTAAATGCAATGTAGAAATAATAGATTATAATACTAATTGATATTAAATCATGAACTTTGCAAAAAATATTAAGAATTCATGGTGATTCCCCTTAGGGTTTCAGCAAGAAAATCTCCCCATTAAAGATAAATACAATAGTAACTAGCAGATCGTTTTCACAACTAGATATGTTAGATAAGCTTGACAAACAATATAGAAATGAAGTGTAAACAAGAAAAAGATTAGAATACACCTTTGAAGCACCAAATCTCGGCCTTTAATATTTCACCAAATATCATTTCTAATGTTGCAAATTAATTTACATATTTAAAGAACTCCTTAAATCAACCCACAATATGTTAGTTCAATCCTTAAAGGATAATGAGGGAGAGATGATTTTCCTTCTTAGGGTTAAATATAGACAATGAAGGATAATACCTTCTACAATATGTATATAAATCGATATATATATATATATATTACTTTTTAGATTTTTTTATTTTATAAAGAAAGAAAGGAAATAATTTTGATTTTATAATTTTGGTGGTTGGTTGTTAGGAGTTAGACTTAGTTCATTGTCTCTAGTTAGGGATATATGGGCTCAATAAGTATTCCCTTCTATGAATATATTATCCAAGGCTTATGGATTAGAATTAGAGACTAGAACCCTAGGGGGAAAAATTATCTTGTCTAATGAGAAAAATTCATGAAAACAAAATCCCTATAAGAAGGGTTTCCCCAAGGGAAGATCCTTCACGATCAAGATCAAATATAACTTGAACATAATTATTAAAATACTTTCAGAGGGACCAAGAGTAAAATAAAATCAATGGATTAAGTACTTACCCAAGTTAACAAGATAAGACGGAAGGAACAAACCCTAGAATATCTCCTCTCCAAGTAGTTAAGTAACTCCTTATCACCGGAAAATGGCTCACTGCAAATACAGAAAATGAATGAAGAAAAATGTAACACAAACACAACATACTACCAATATTCATGGAAGTACTACAATAAGTTTTGAAATAAAATAAAAAGAAATATATAAAAGTGGTTCTAGAAATCTGTCCACATTTAGCTAAAGCCACACGTGCACATCCGCGTGGGATAACACAATGTACAATGTGCACAGTGGGTGGAGTTCTTGAATGACAGTTGAAATACCCGCATTGACACTGAAATAGTGCATTTATGAATTTGGTTGGGCCTTAACCATTTTTGGGATGAAGGGAACCTTCCCCATCCCCAAAATCACCCTCAAATTTCACCTTGGGATCACTAAAATGGATGGGAAGTACCTACAAGGGATTCCAATTCACACTTAGAGGTAGTTGATAAAAATATTTCCATCCTCCTATAAATAAAGGGCCATCGTATGCAAACAAGAAGAATAATTTGAGTATTGTTATGCTGATCATTTTTAGCTTTAGGAATCCACCTTCCTCTTAGAAATCTTTGAGAATCCATTGCAAGTGTTAGAGCTCTCTCCTCTTGAGTAGTTAATCACTCTTTTCTCCACCATTTTCCTTTGTTAGCCATTCATAGCATAAAGAAGACTTTGTACATGGTGACTTAAGATCCTTCCCAAGGAGTAAGAGGGGACTCATAAGTTCCCATATTTCTCCAACGAGTATCAATTTGAAGATCAATTTACTTGGTACATCTCTGTTGTGTTTTCTTTGCGCATTCATTCCAAGTTATTATTTTATTAGTTTAGATTTATTTCCTTATTGTTTATCTCTTATTTCTTTATGTTAGTTGATCCATTAACCAACTAACTCTATGTTGTTCCTTTTGGATAGCCTAACTAGATAGTTAAGGGACTTCTTTTTTCTCACTCTTGTGACAAAAGGAACTTAACGTATTGGCGACCATAATGGCGATTTTAATCAAAATTATTCCTAATTAGGCTACCAGAGTGTTATTTCTTACTTGTTTTCATGTGTAGGGGTCAAAACCGGTCTAAAATCACCAATTTAGAGAAGGATTTCACCCCGTAGTGAGAATGTTTTCAAAATTCCATCCCGCCAACTTTCCTGCATGCATGCAGGTTCGAGATGAATAAACGCATGGTCCGCACATATTCACTCTGTCATAACTCTCCAACTGTGCAATATGCATGTTGTGCACGACTGTATTTGGTTCTATCATGCACTTGTCTTATTTTTTCAAAATTGTAAGGCTTGAGTTTCCCAATGATACTCAATAGTACAAGAAAGATGATATCTCACTCTTGCATCCATTCACCTGACATCAAACATATATAATTAGGGAGACTAAAAGAAAACATCATATCTTTGATTTCCTTGATGGCCACGTGGATGGGTTAAGAGGTTTTGCATTTGAATTTTAAAATCTTTCATTTTTACAAAAGTCATCACATTAAATTTGGACTAGAAGACCATCTAAATCAATCTTGGATTATTCTCTTTCCTCTCACCTTAGTGTGATCTTGGGAATGAGAAAAAGAGGTTTCTTAGATAAGTCTCCATCTCTCTTGGAAAAATCAAGTCATTATCAAAAGAGGCCAATCCTCTCAACTTAATTAATTGAAAATTAAAACAGTTGTAAGGGCTCATATGCCCACATTCATGCAATTCTAGGATAATTTTCAAATTTAAAGAGTAAGTCACCTAGGGAGTTTAAATAAGTTGTAAGGGACCACACATGCCCACTACTCACAATCTAGTAGTATTTTCAAGTTTTATGTATTACAAAACACCTTAGGAAGATAAAGGGTCTAAGTAAGGATTATCATATCCACCATGATAGCTTAGGATTTCCTTTCATTTTCAAGGATCATTTTGAAAAAAAATAGTAAGTTATATAAACAAGAGAAGTAAGGGACCTCATGATGTCCACCATTCTAAAATGTTGAATTTAAATTATTAAAAACTTTATTTCACCACCATCACTCCTTGCACACACTCTCACTTATTCAAAAACCCTTTTGCTAGATACTTGAAACTCTTGAGGGATTCATTCGTCTAGAAATGGGTCTTTGTGCACAACCCCATTAAGAACAAAGTTGGTCCATGAACCCAACTTCACAACCCTATTTTACATTCTAAAAACAACCATAATCAAACCACTTTCTAACCTCTACAGGGGGAACACAAAATAATTTGGTAGTCTAAGTTACAATGTTGGGGATAGGGATCCAAATAACTCCCCATCATCATTATTCATTTTAAACTTAGAAAATTGTGAATTAGGGTGCCAAAATACTTCCACTCAAGAATTTATATACCATAAGGTAGGGAGACACCTATGAAGGGTCGAAGGATGAGGTCCATTTGTTCTATGCATGCCTCCTTGGTTCACCCAACCCTTGGAACACATCCAACCTATGACTGATTTCATATGCCAAAACTCTAAATGACATGGTTGATGGAGGTAGCCTAGTAGTCAAAATTTAGGATTTATACACCCAACGTGGAAGTTGTGGGATGCAATTTCACCTTAATCATACTTTTAATGGTTGTTGGGAAATATCATCAGTACTTCCGGGATATGGCCCCTTCACCCCTCATTATAATTGATTGTTCGTCCCTTCACTATTTCCCCTCAAGTGGGTTCTGGCCCTACTCGCGAGAGTGGTTTTGGAGCTTCAATGCTATTTGAGAGAGAGGACATTATTTCATATAGGACACATGCATTTTATTTTTATTCTCCCATGAGGAGTTACAAAATATCAAACTATTTTTTGCATTGTCTTGATGTATGATTTTTCACCACTTGAAGTACATGCAATTTTATAAATACATTGTTTAAAGTAATTTGAAAGCACCTTGTCCTACCCTCCCTCATTACCATTTACACACATTCACTTCTAATATGGAATCATAGGGAAACGACATTATCCACAACGTTCCAAATGCTTGATAAATTGACCTCTAATTTTAGGCAGTGTTCAAAGATTCAATAAGACATCAGTAGTACTAGAACACACGCCATTTAGTGCCATGGTACTAGGCTCGAGATTACTAGGAGAAAATTTTCTTGGAACCAACATCCCAGGCTCTTCCAAAACAAGCCCTCCAACACAAGGAGGTAGAGCCCAAATGTTTCCACAATGTACAAGATCTCAAGGAACCACTTCCTCCGATAACATGGCAAGACCCACTCCTATCATGTTATTTAAAGCTTCACTCAATATACATGATATAAATAAGTTGAAGAATGATCCCATATTACACAACCCCAATTGGTTGAATTTGCCCACAAAACTACCTTCAAACATCCCTAAGTTTGAAGAAAAATTCATGGAGGATCCTACTAACCATGTCATGTCCTTCCACTTGTGGTGTTCTTCCATTCATCTATGGTTATTTCATAAAACCCTCACTAGCACAAAAACCAAATGGTATGTGGATGAAATTTCCAGAACCCACCCAACATTTGAATCATTAGCCAAAGCATTCTTGTTATTTTTTCAACTTCCCATTCATCATGATACTAGGTCTAAAATCTTGTCAAAATGAAAGAAAAATGTCGCTACTCACATTTGGGACCATATTCACGAGTGGCGCAGACGTCGCAACCTTTGTAAAGTTGACACCACCCCCCAAAAAAGGCTAGATTGGTTCCTCCAATCACTCATTCCCACCCTTGATAACAATTTGTTCACATCCCTCCCCAAAACATAAGATGAATCTATCACTAAGGCTCAACAATTTGACGTCATCTACTCACAATTTGGGTACCTATACATTGTCCTTTCATATGCTCCTTTTCCTTTTCCATTTGACCAAGACAAAATAGGAACATCACATGTTGTTTATGGGTTTTTTGGCTCCATGGCTCAAACTCAACCACATGCATAGTCAGTACCCACATATGGGACCAACCCATACATTCAACCATATGAATGATGACGCAAATCCCCATCTCAGCAGGGTCCACTAACCTCTCGGTGATGGATCATTCTTAAATTCCCTGAGTTGGATTAGCTACTTTGATTCCCTGGTGGAATCCCAAGAACAAATCTACAAGTCCTTTGTGAAGCTCAACCCATGAGAACAAGCATCAGGTGCAAGTTCTCTCCACTTAACCAATGGTTGTGACCATGAGCCTAAACAAAGGTGTGTCATGATTTCACGAGTCAGGTATTTGTATGTGATCCACCCTGACTCTTCCGACCTCCGAAATCCTGACAAGGGCCTAGCACTTGCTAGCTCCTCCCTTATATTCTTTCCATATGAACCCTCGCTATGACCTAGGGCCAAACCTCCGAGTGCGTTGGGATTTCACGTATCAGGAACTCCCAATATAATTCATTTCCGTTCTCCTAAATTCCAAACTCCCAATACTTCAAATCTGAAGGCCTAGATCCTTCATCGATTTGACGGTTGAGATCTCATCGAGATTTCGTGAGTCGTGACCTACAAGTTACAACTTCCTCCATGCTCCCGACTTTCAAAATGTTGATATTTCGAAGAACAAATGAACAAATCATATCCTCTGAGATCTGATGGCCCCTATCAAATCGCGAACTCGGGCCTAGCAAGTTCCCATGATTCTCCCCTTTAACATCTCCAATGTACGAGTCAGCGAAATGTTGATCTCTTTCCATGTGTCCCCTTTTGATGGATAGTCCCGATGATTTTGGGACTTTGTGTTTTGGGAAATTGGATTCCTCTTCCTTGAAATCCTCCTGATGTCTGACTCCACAAACACCCTCAATCTGCTAACACTAGTGCTCTGAAAATGGATGGTTCCAATATCGTCAGAACGTCGGGACTTCGCAAAGTCCACTATTTTGTACACTATCAAAGGGTTTACCCCTCTTGCACCTCCCTCTGGATCCAATGAATGTTGGTCCACACGCTTAGATCCTACGACTAAAATTTGTTCTCCTTTGTGCGTTCCTCTGGGTGTCTAGACGTGATATTCAATGCTCCACATCTCCTCCTCTGCAGCTGATCTAATGGTTGTTGTCGCTCCTCATCCTAAGCTTTGGCTTTCTTCCCAGAATTGGAATAAATCAAATGTTTTCAAAGGCCTCGAACTTTGATTCTTCTTCTATGAGATTGATGCCTTGAGTCTCACCCACATTCTAAAGATGTTATCTCTCCTGAGCTTTGGGACATGAAATAGGTCCACTCTTGAACACTCCTTGTGCTATCTCTTATGAGATTTAAACTTGCTCAATATCTAAGGGACTCGACCCTTTTGCATCTTCCCAAAAGAATTTTGGTGCCCTCTTGGCACGTTCTGTGCTCAACCTCCTGATCTTTCGAACTTGAAACAAGTCCTCTCTATGCGCATTTCTTGTGCTCTAACTGACCTTCAACTAGTTGTCCTCAACACCTTGGCTGAGTGTTGGCCTAGTGCACTCCTTGCATAGGTCTTCCTTCAGAGCATTCAACAACTCTTCTTCCTTGAGATTCACTACTCAGACCTCAAAGGTCTTTATCCCTTCTATCCCTCGAAGAGATATAAGTTCCCTCTTGGAAATTTATGCTCAAGCACTCCTTGCTAAGCTGACAGAGTATTCTGTAACTCTGTAAGTCTCTTCTCCTTGAAACTTCTCTTATCTCTAAACTTGAAACATAGTTCTCCTTGTGCACTCCTTGCACTCACTCAATGCCCACCTGGCAGAGCTTCATAGAATCCTCAGAAATTTTGTCTTCTCTCAGTGCCTTCCTTTTCACAGTATTTCCTCCAAGGTGTTCAGTAACCTTGAGTTTATCCTTTGAGTCTATGATTCCTCTGGTGCACCCTCCTAGCACATTCTTCTCTGAATTCCAAAAAACTTAGATGTGCACTCTTTGCACTATCTCACAGAGTCCTCAACACTCTGTCATGCAACCCCTTGCATTAATCCACAAAGAACCTAGACTGAAATCAACAAAACCATAGATAGGAAATTATATCTATCCCTGCAGATGGAATCTAACATACATATATAACATATGCATATAAACACATAAAATAAATTCATCCCTTTACACCCAAACACATGGAAACATACATAAAGAATCTCATGCAAAAAAACTTCTCTTTATATTAATCTGAATGTCTATTACAATTTGTACAAAAGCTCAGACTGCTAGAGAGTTTTGTCTCTCTTTGTTTTCTCTTGTTCTTCCTATCTCTTTTGCTTAATATTCTCACTCTCTTCACTTCTTAGTTTCTCTCCCTTATGAATCTATATACAAATATATTTTACAAAAGAGGGGCTCCTCGAGCTTTCCATCCAAGATACCTACTCTCATTAATTTACAATGAATTACATTCAATGGTTGTTTAGTTCGAATCGGATCTAGATCTTATCAGCCTGTCAACCATTAGAATAAAATATATATAATATCTGCACAAAGGCATTGATTTGGCTCTTCCAACCTTACAAAGATTTAACTACATTTTAAACTTTAAAATGAGAGTGTTGGAGCCTCTCCCTTCCTTGAATGCACGATGAATGTGTTGTCTAGATGGTGCGTTGCTGGGTTGGAACGATGCTCCTACATCATACTCCACTAATGTGAAACATTCATGAGCTCCTTCTCATGAGCTTCCCAACTCTGTTGAAATCCACCTGGATCCCAAACTATTCTTTGGAGATGTCCATCTGCTCCACTGCCTTTTTGTTGTTGATGCTGCCCTACTTCTCTTGCAGGCTCCCTTATGTTCAGCTTCTTCCTGCCGAAAGATTCTTGCGCTGACCTCAACATCAACCTCCTTATTTCTTCTATCTCCATGTCCAACTGTTTCGATGGCTGGTTCTCTTTATGCACTCTGCTCCGCTGCACTCCCTCCTCATTGATGGGAAGATTAACTTGATCTCTCTTGCTATTTTCTACATCTCTTGTGTCCTTATCTTTCCATCCTGTTGCAAACTTTAGTTATGCAGTCTCATCACTAAGTTGCTACTCATCTTCCTCCTCTGACAACTTGAATGTCATCTCTCTTGCTGGCATATTTCCATCTTCCCCCAGCTGCTCCTTGGGTTGGTATGCTCCATCTGTCTCTAACCTGATATGTTGGATGTGCTGAGTTTGCACTATCACCCTTTTCTCTAGGGATTAAAACTCTTTACATAGATCAACAAAGTCCATTATGTCTGCTTCATCCTCTTCTACAGGCTTCAGCGCTGCAGTCATTTCTTGTTCAGCTTCCTGGATGAAAATTTTGAGCCATTATGTTGAATTCTCTTCTCCTTCTGCTGGGGAAAACATCAGTGTTTTCTCCTTCTCTTCTTCCTCTATGATAGTCACTCTTTGTTGTCATTCTTATGTTTTTTCATCTACAACATGTTCTCTAGATTCAATTGGGCTACTTGGTAGGAATATCTCAATTCCCCCAATGATCAAAATACTCCCCTGATCCTCCCTTGTTAGCATTCATTGTTGATCCAAGATCACCTCTGAGTTCATGATACTATAGAAAAATCTCATCTCCTCTCCCTTTCCCACTTGGAAATCTGGGATTTCTTCCCTACCCTCTTGGTAGTTTATGAGATGCTCCAATGATCCCATCTCATTGCCAACCTAGAAATATGAACTTTCTTCACTACTCACCTATCAAGTTTTGAGACCCTTCTCTAATCTCTTTTACTCATCATCACTGAAACTCTTCCCAACTTCTGGCTCAAATATATGAACCATATCATATTCACCTATGAGGATTTTACCATACCTCAGCCACACTCTCAACAGTTGTTGCTATCCTCTGGCCAACAATTTATGAACTAGTCATTTTACCTTCTTCTTCATGGGCCACTTATACACCCAATGCACTTTAGCATCCTGTTGCATTTTAAATGAAAGATTCTCCACCTGTGATCTTAATGCGCTACGTTCTTTGTCCATCTCAGCCTTTCTTTTCTGCTAGAGGTGTATGCCTCGACCACTCCTTTGGCCTTAGGTAGCCATCTTATTTTTTGGTTTCAACTCACCTAGCTGTCAAATGTCTTCTTCCTACGTGCAAGAAGATATCCTCGCATAGAGCATCAACACCATGTCTTATTCTTCTCTTCCTCCTGAAATCTACAAATGAAATTCTCGCACTAATACCACTTTGACACAGATCCCCACCTTAGCAGGGTTCGCTAACCTCTCGGTCACAGATCATTCTTAAATTCCCTGAGATGGATTAGCTCCTTCGATTCCCTACTGGAATCCTACGAAAAAATAAATAGGTCCTTTGTGAAACTCGACCCATACGAACAAGCACCAGGCACAAGATTCTCTCCATGTGACCACCGACTATGACCACAAGACTAAACAAAGGTGCATAATGATTTTGTGAGTCGGGTATTTATATGTGATCCACCTTGACTCTTCCGACCTCCAAAATCTCGGCAAGGGCCTAGCACTTTCTAGCTCCTCCCTTGTCTTCTTTATTTATGACCCCTCGCTATGACCTGGAGCCAAAACTCTGAGCACTTTGACATTTTGCATATAGGGAACTCCTGATATAATTCACTTCCATTATCCCAAAGTACAAACTCCCGATACTTCAGATATGATGGTCCAAATCCTTCCTCGATCCGACGGTCCAGATCGTGTCAGGATTTCGCGAGTCGTGACCTCTAAGTTACAACTTCCTCCACGCTCCAAAATTTCAAAATGTCAATATTTTATAGCACAAATCAATGAATCAGATCCTCTGAGATCTGACAACCCCTATCAAATCATAAAATCAGGTCTCATAAGTTCCCACGATTCTCCCCTTTGAATTCTTCGATGTGTGAGTTAGTGAAATGTTGATCTCTTGCCATGTGTCCCCTTTTGATGGATGGTTCTAATGATTTCACGACTTCATGTTTCAAGAAATTGGATTCCTCTTCCCCTAAATCCTTTCGATGTCCGATTCTCCGAACACCCATAATCTCCTGACACCTGTCCTCTAACAACATATGGTTCTGATATCGTCAGAACTTCAGGACTTCGTAAATTCCACTCTTTTGTACAATATCGAATGGTTTAACCCTCATGCACCTCCCTTCGGATCCAACAACTATTGGTCCACGCACTCAAATCCTATGACTAAGATATGCTCTCCTTTGTGAATTCCTCTGGGTGTCTGGACATGAGATTCAACGCTCCAGATCTCCTCCTCTGCAACTGATATAATGGTTGTTGTCGCTCCTCCTCTTGAGATTTGGCTTTCTTCCCAAACTTGGAAGAATTCAAATGTTTTCAAAGGCATCGACCTTTGATTCTTATTCTATGAGCCATATTCCTTGAGTGTAACCCACGTTCTAAATATGTTATCTCTCCTGAGCTTTGGGACTTGAAATAGGTCCACTCTTGCACACTCCTTGTGCTATCTCTTATGAGCTTTAAACTTTCTCAATATTTAAGGGACTCAACCCTTCTATGTCTTCCCAAAATACTTTGGGTGCCCTCCTAGCATGTTCTGCACTCGAGCTCCAAAGCTTTTGAACTTGAAACAAGTTCTCTCTATGCACACTCCTTGCGCTATGACCAGCCTTCAACTAGTTGTCTTCAACACTTTGGCTGAGTGTTGGCCTAGTGAACTCCCTGCAGAAGTATTCCTTCAAGGTGTTAAACAACTCTTCCTGCTTGAGCTTCACTTCCTAGACCTCAAAGGTCTCTATCCCTTCTGTCCCTTGAAGAGATATAAGTGCCCTCTTGGAAACTTATTCTCAAGCACTCCTTATTGAGGTGACAGAGTATTCAATAAATTTGTAAGTGTATTCTCCTTTCCACTTCTCTTATCTCTGAACTCGAAACAGAGTTCTCCTTGTCCACTCCTTGCACTCACTCAATGCCCAACTTATAGAGCTTCACATAATCCTCAACAATTTTGTCTTCTCTTTGTGCCCTCCTCTACACAGTCTTTCCTCTAAGGTGTTTAGTAACCCCGAGGTTCTCCTTTGAGTTTATGATTCCTCTGGTACATTCTCATGGCATGTTCTTGTCTAAATTCCACAAAACTGAGATGTGCACTCTTTGCACTGGCTCACAAAGTCCTCAACACTCTGTCATGCAACCCCTTGCATTAAGCCAAAAAGAACCCAGACTGAAATCAACAAACCCACATATAGGAAATTATATCTATCCCTGTAGATGGAATCTAACATACATCTATAGCATGCGCATATAAACACATACAAGACATTCATCCCTTTACACCTAAACACATGGAAATACACACAAAGAATCTCATGCAGGAAAAACTGCTCTTTATATTAATTTGAATGTCTGTTACAATATGTACAAAGGCTCGGACTGCTATAGATTCTCAACTCTCTCTCTTTTCTCCTATTCTTCCTATCTCTTTTGCCTAATCTCCTCACTCTCCTCACTTCTCACTTTCTCTCCCTTATGAATCTAGATAAAAATATGTTTTACAAAAGAGGGGCTCCTCGAGCTTTCCATCCAAGCTACCTACTCTCATTAATTTACAATGAATTACATTCAATGGTTGTCTAGTATGAATAGGATCTAGATCTTATTAGCCTATCAACCATTAAAAGAGATTTTATCTACTATCTGCACAAAGGCATCGATTTGGTTCTTCCAGCCTTATAAACATTTAATTACATTTTAAAATTTAAAATGATAGGGTTGGCACCTCTCCCTTCCTTGAATGTGTGTTGAATGTTTTGTTTAGTTGGTGCATTGTTGGGTTGGATCGATGCTCCTACATCAAAGGAGTGTCATATTACCCTCAGCCACCCCCTCCACCACCATTAATGACACCTCCTCGTCCCTCCATGGGTTCCCAATTACCCACATCCCTTCCCAACTAGTCATTATCCCGTAGCAATAACGAAGAGACCTTCACTTATTAAAACCCATATGGACCCCCAGAGGGTAACCCATACTATCCCTTCTCTGGTCCAACAAAATCTGTCGCACCCCCACATGGACAACACAAGGCAATGGTAAATTTCATCGAACCTTCCTCTCTTCAATAGGTTTAAACTTTTGAACAGTTGAATATAGCGAATCAACCTCACCAGCCCAACAATAACTAGAAGAAAGGAAAGAATAGGAACCAAGGACAAGGAGGGAACCCCAACCAACAAAATTTCCAAGCAGGAGGCAACCAATTCCAACCCAAACCAAACCCCCAAGGGGGAAATAATAATGTTCAAACCCGACAAGGGAGAAATAAAAACCTTCGAGCCAATTAACCTTGTGCATTATGTCGATAATATGGCCATTACACTCACCATTTTTCCCAAATTGATGATTTCAAATGAATGAAGGATGTCATGAATCCCCAATGGGATCCCAACCCTCAAGGTACACCTCAAGGACCTCTCTCTTATATACCACCACCACCACTGACGATGTTACAAAACCCTATCCCACATCGAGGCATCATTAATACTCAATAGGAGGGGGTCCAATGCTCACTCCCACAAGGGAAGTTCCCTCCACCTGAACAAACCCATCCAAGGAGCACCACTGACCACAGTATCATCCTCACTTCTAAAGAGGAAATACTATTAAAAACACACAGTCACCAATACGGTACATCCCATGATCCATTACCCACCACTTTGGATTCTCCCAAACCATAAACTGGACAACCATTAATGATCCCTTGTTCTAATTTTGAATCCATCACTAGCATGCCTCATGCACCCTTGTGTAGATATGTGCACAACCCTCGTGCTAGGGTCTCCCATAGATAAAATATTATTGATGACCTCGCTCAATCACTCACTTCCATGTAAGTTATGGATGTACTCCAAACATGCCCTTCCCAACGAAAGGAATCACTTTCACAATTGGGGGAAATAGACCCAATAAACCCCCATCTAATAACATTTGACTTCGACAAAGAAGACCCATGACTTCCATAATTAGTCGCATTCTAGATTCCTGTCAAAATATGGAATATCACGGTCCATCGTTGGAGCATAGACAAAGGATCATCCACATGCATGATGTCCAAATCAGTTTGGCAACAACTTGGTTCACCTTATTTGATCCCATCCACCATCCTACTTTGATCTTAGGATGGTAGCCCATCCCAACCAGAAGGCTTGTATCAAAATGTGTCATTTGAGCTAGGGGAGAAAATGATTCTCATCAACATCAAATTCATTGACGCCCAATTGGATTATAGTATCCTCTTCTATCAAATATACATGTACGCCATGGAGGTTGTATCTTACTTGGCCTTTCATACCATTCTCTTCCCTCACAATAAGAAAATCAGAACCATTGATGAATCGACCCACCATGAACCCAACCAATCTGGACACATTGATAAAATCCTACCACTGATTCTCTCTAGCACCAACTTATTCACAATGATCGATGTCGAACCCTGGCTATTTTAGGACCCATCTTTGATTGGTACATTCCAAGGCTTTCCACCCCTCACTATGGCCACAGTGGGCACCATCATGGCTGATGGGGTTGAGATACCTAACCTCCCAACCAATGAGATCTCACCATACCCCACTCCCCCCAAAAAACATTCTTGAACAACCCACCACACAAACTTCTTAGGAAGAAACATTAGAGAACTCACCACTCGCAGGTCAAATACAAGTTTGGCAGATGGTTCCCTAGGATATCATCCAAATTCCATTATTTTACCCTCCCCCTAGAGTAACATAATACCAAGTTTTTTCTACCCTCATGTTACCTAACATGGTCATTTCCATCCATTTATGGTATCTAGAACCACCAGCTATGGTACCAGGTTTATCTCTTCCACCACAATCTGCATCCCCATCACCACGCTCAATGGCTCACCCAACCACTCACCCAACAGGTCCCACAATTGGAGGTAATATTACCACTACATGAAAACCTACCTCTAGAGCAGGGGGTACCACCACCAACCAACGAGGCACATGAAAAATTAAGGAACCATCCCTCCCTTTCTCACCCCACATACCACCTCCACGCGCCTTGTGAAACACCACTGGACACCCTACCAATCTATGTCCATCTTTACCGAAGTTATGAAATCTCATTCCAAAATGCATAAGTACACTGCTACTACGGTCTACCCAAGCCAGTAGCACTACTGGCCTCCCCCTTTCCTCCACCAAACCTCCCATTTTTACAAACAAGTATGCTTGCGCCATTTGTTCTCAGTGTTAGCACTCAGTAATTTATATGCATTGTATCAAAGAAAGCCCCGAGGTAACTGTTTCAACCAACTTTAGATTGTATTCTGACCTATAAAACTAGAGAGGGATCTCTCATATATCTAATGACTGGTAATACATCAAATATTTCTTCAATAAATGAACAGAGATAAGATTCCGCAATAGGACACGTTTATTTTTTTTTTTAAAGGGATGGTAGGACAAGCAAGAGAGAAAGTACCATTGGGCAATGGTGTCAATTTAAGAAAACGATAAAACAAATGACTTAGTGATTGAACTTGAGAGGATAAAGGCTAAGTAAGAAACAGTCTTTCAATTTAAAATCATTGTGTGTGGTGGGATAAAAGCACATGAAGCAACTCAGAGCACTGTTGAGGATGAATTCAGAGTTCACTTAGAAGAAACATAGTCATCTAAATGGCGTGAATCTAGAGCACTGTGCGGTGATTTCTAGATTCGAAATCACATTCCGATTTAGACAAAATATAGATATGAATATAAAGGAAACATGAAAGAACATATGCAAAGAGAGAATACAATACATCAAACTGCTACAGTTAGAATCTTTTCATCAAAGCTTCAAGATCTTTTCATTAAGTTTCAGTCGAATTCAGAAGCTACATTCAATAGTCACTATGTACAATACTTTGCCAACCAACCTTGTTTACATGAAAATGATCCCCATATATAGAAAAATGATTTACCCTTGCCTGCTATGGTCGAACTACTCCCTCCTAGAATCATGGATCTGTTTTCTGTGAAAGAGAACAATAACTTCAACGAATTCACTAAAAACAGAAAACCTGACTTTGGCAAATCATAATCGTAACCGAAATATTTTTCACAATCATTTATCATGATCAAAATTTGACCACATGGTTTTGATGAGTCATCATGTGAATTTTTGGACACTCTTTCACCCTTGCACAACAATTCTTCTATTCAACAGTAACCTACAACAAAAAATGTAGCGGATTGCACAACAAACTCGGAAAATAAGAGTCAAATATTACATCATATCTCACTAATAAAAGCCTATATTCCAAAACCGAGAGAGATATTTGTACATAATATTGTTATAAATAAAAACCTCTCTCGGTTTCTTGAAATTCATATCCATATGGCCGGAATATGTGTCTCAAAAACATGTCCTGGACAGGAAATCATGAAAATTGAAAAATAGGGATCAAAGATTCCTTTGAATCTCCAAAAATATGGACCATTTTTTAAATTTGAGAGAGGTTTTTATTATTTGGTTTTTCCTCAAAAAAATGGTCTCATGGATTTTCAAAATTCCTCTCCAGTTAGTCAGAAAGTGATCTTGAAGTTGATCACTAAACCATTCATTTGCGCAACGCGACCTGTAGCATGTGCGCAGGAAAATCCTCTACGTGAAAGCATCCTCTGTGTGATGAAATCCACTATGTGACAACATCCTATGCGCGGCAACATCCCATGCACGACAACCCACTATGCGATGAAATCCAATACGCGATGAAATCCACTGCGTGACAACATCCCATGCATGAGAGGCCATTGTGCGATGACATCCTATGCACGGTGAAGTGCTCTGCACAACACGTAGAAAATTTTGTAGTGCAAAGTTGCAAATGGAAATGGAAATAATAAATGATAAGATTCCTTTTGAAATTGACCCTTGGAGATGTTAGATGATGTCGGGCATAAAAACAATATGCGTGCTAACAGGCATGACTTTGCAAATTGTTGACAAACCTCTAACCTTAGCTATGAAAATCATGGTGCTAAGAGCTGGCTCCAATGGGGATGTTATCCTCCCTGTGAGGTAGCAAAGAATAGTATACCAGACGCCTATCCATTGGGTTTCTCCCAAACTCATCTTTCCAACTGTAACTTGTAACCTCCATCCACTGGAAACCCAAAGTTATATATGCTCCAAACTGAAATCTGAAACTAAGATGAAAATTAAAACTGCAGATTGCTAAAAGAAATGCTCGTAGTACTCAGCTTATTCGCACTCCTACCTACCCTAACTAGTGAAAAATATGCCAATCAAGTGAAATCAAAATGCCAATGCAACCATGCAAGCACTTTATCCACTTTTTTATTTCTTTGCACATGCTTTCTCCAAATCCTGTTTACTGATAAGTCATTCAAAAATTTATCTATAAATTCAAATCTCAAAAAAACTAAAAAAATTAGGACTATTTTCCTCCTCCAACAAAACTGCAAATGTATCCTCCATAACATACATTAAAAAAATTCATCTTTCACCCCTTCCACTGCATCCTTTTTTTCATGTAATTCAACATGTTGATCACCACAAAGAGGATGAAAAATATGTTGAGACTACTCGAAGTAACAATCTTCTGACTCAGGAGATAGTGTTGGCTGAAATGAAACCCCTGGTGGAAAGAAATCCATATCTAACACTGACGTTGATTGACCATCATATTTATTTCCAAGTTGATAGTTGATCACAAGCTACAAATATGAATTGAAATGCCCTTCCATGTAATCAACAACATGTCCTCTTCACTGATAACAATTTTCTCATGTAGAACATTGTCACAGTGAATGCAGATAGACTTTAGTTCTTCCTCTGTTATATCATGATTTGATTTCAATAATTCAAACGAAGAAAAGCATAATGGAAGATAAATTTCATTGGCAAGTCCACTTTCTTTTTCATATTCAACATCATGCCTAGAGGATTTCTGATTTGAAACATTATGAACATTTTTCTTCAACAATTTGAAAGAAGCAAAACATAATGGAAAGGTTCTTTCACCTGATTCAAAACTTCATTTTTTTCACTATTTTCATATACACAGTTTTCAATTTTTTTGGATTGTTGAACATACTCATTTTCAGATTCATCTTCGATCAATAGCTGCAATTTTAAACTGACAAGACCTTCTACATAACAAGTAACAGGGTCATCAAATACATGAGAAGATTGTTTCAATTTCTTGTTGATTTGTTCTAGTGAATGAATGCGATTTTGCATCAACACACATTCCTTTGCTTTAGTGATGATCTTACAATTTTCTTTCAACAATTTAAATGAAGAAAAACATAAAGGTAAATAATTTCCTTCAATAGATTCAATACTTTCTTCTTTGTAATTGTGATATGTAGGATGATTTCTCTCATTACACTGCTAAAAAGGAACATTTTTTGATAGAGAACATGAAGTTGGTTGTTCTATGAAGTCAACACCATAACCATCACCCTATTCCTCATATATAGGCAAATCAACAACATCTGCAATGTCATCTAACAAGAAAAATATTGGGACATCAACCTGCTCTTCAACAAGCTGATTTGCAAATTCATTTTCTTGACTGTCTACAAATTAATACATAAAGCAATCAGCCGTGTGCTTATGATGAGATGGATCAGAAGATAAATTAACACCTTCTTTTTCAATAAGTGGAATATAATCCTTTGCAGAATCATCAACATTTAAATCTTCAAGAGGACATATGATATTATTAACCCTCTTCTCAAAATTCAAATCAATTGTTTTTTGTTCATACTCACTGTCATGTTCTTTAGCATCTAACTCCTCATTTCAAATTTGTTTACATGCTTGAATATTGTCTTCAACTTCCTGATCATTTGTTGAACATCTATTGCAAATACATAGACTTCCTCTCCATCAAACGAAAAGATAATTATGATTGAAAGGTTGTTAAATAATTGAGCATGGTAGCAACTTTAGGATGTTGGACTTATTTAGGAATTTTATAATAAAGACCAACAAACCTCCTACTGAAATTTGAGATGGTTTCATCTTTCATTCTTCTCATGTCATAAAAATCTGAAAGGAGTAGATCCCATGACTTTCTATCACCCCAAAATCTATGAGAATCTTTCCCCAGTTCATCCCACGAGCTAATTGACTGAGGCTGCAAATGTCTAAACCATGCCTTGGAATCTCCTTGTAAGGATTGAGAAAAGGCCCTCATAGACACATCATCATGTTCGATCTCAAAAAGGTCTATGAAAGGCTCAAAGACATGAATATGTTTTTCAGTTGATTGTCCATCAAGCTCTCCATCGAATCTAAGAAGATACTTATAATGTTTTAGAGGAAAGTTGTGAAGGATGGAAGGAAAATTAAGAGGACTGTATCTTTCTTGAATCATTGAGGGTGCAGGGTTAAGAACAGAAGGTACAATCTCAACTTTGGTTTCATTAAGCTCACAAGAATGATCATGAACATCATATGTCTTAGAGGAAGGAGCTTGGTGAATATCGGTTATACAAGAAGAAGGAGGTATGCCTATAGTTTTCCATGGAGGATATACAAGGCTAGATCTATGGGCTTCATTTGAATGCATTAAGTGTATAAATATTCTTTTGAAAAACTCAAGAAAGGACAAAAATATATTGATAAAACAAAAAAGTACTTCTTGAACTAAACTTAAGCTTAAGTACTTAATTTTTCCATACTGCTATTCCATATCTCTATTAATAGGTCTCATTCTCGAGTGGAGTCTTTGAATCGCATTTGAATCTTGATTGGAGTCACCTTGAAAACTTTAACTCTTGATTCTTCTACCAGTGGAATCACCTTCAATTGATTTTCTGATGTGTGGAGTCACCAGAGAAGAAATAAAGACAACATGTGCCTAAGTGTATGTTGCTCTCAGACCTTAGAACTAAAACAATGTCGTTATTCCCGAGGAAAATAATAACAATCATCCCCAACAACGGAACCAAAATGTTAGCACTCGGTAATTTCTTTGGGATGTATCAAAGAAAGCCCTAAGGTAACTGTTTCAACCAACTTTAAATTGTATTTTGACCTATACAAGAAGAGAGGGCTCTCTCATATATCTAATGACTGGTAATGACTCAAATATTTCATCAATAAATGCACATAGATAAGATTCTGCAGTAGGACAAATTTATTTTTGTTTTAAAAGGGATGGTAGGACAAGCAAGAGAGAAAGTACCATTGGGAAATGGAGTCAATTTAAGAAAAAGATAAAAACAAATGACTTAGTGAATGAACCTGAGAGGATAAAGGATAAGTAAGTAACAGTCTTTCAATTTAAAATCCTTGTGTGTGGTGGGAGAAAAACACATGAAGAAACTTGGAGAACCATTGAGGATGAATTCAGAGTTCACTTAGAAGAAACACAGTCGTCTAAATGGCACGAATCTAGAGCATCATGTGGTGATTTCTAGATTTGAAATCACATTCTGATTTAGAAAAAATATAGATATGAATATAAAGGACACAGGAAAGAACATGTGCAAAGAGATAATACAATACATCAAACTACTATGGTTGTAATCTTTTCATCAAAGCTTCAGGATCTTTGCATTAAGTTTTAGTCGAATTTAGAAGCTACATTCAATAGTCACTGTCTACACTAGCTTGCCAACCAACCCTGTTGACATGAAAATGATCCCCATATATAGAAAACCTATGTCACCCTTGGCTGCTAGGGTTGAACTAATCCCTCCTAGAATCATGGATCTTTTTTCTTTGAAAGAGAACAATAACTTCAATGGATTCACTAAAAATAGAAAACCAAACTTTTCCAAGTCATAATCATAACCGAAATATTCTTTACAATCATTAATCATGATCAAAATTAGACCATACGGTTGTGATGAGTCATCATTTTCACTATTGGATAGTTTGTCACCCTTGCACAACAAGTCTTCTATGCAACAGTAACCTACAAAAAAAAATGCAGCGGATTGCGCAGCAAAATGGGAAAATAGGCGTCAAACATGACATCATATCTCATTAATAAAAAACTATTTTCAGAAACAAAGATATGTTTTTGTATTTAAGCTCGATATAAAAAAAAAAAACTCTCTCGGTTTCTTGAAATACATCTCCATCTGGCCGACCTACATGTCTCATAAACATGTCTCGAACAAGAAATCATGAAAACTGAAAAATAGGGATCAAAGATTCCTTCGATTCTCCCAAAATGTGAAACATTTTTCAAATATGAGAGAGGTTTTTATTATTTGGTTTGTCCTCAACAAAAATATCTCAGGTATTTTCAAAATTACTCTCCAGTTGGTCAGAAATTTATATTGAAGTTGACCACTAAAGCACTCATTTGAATAGTGCGACCTGTATCCTCTGCACGACGAAATCCATTGCGCGACAACATCCTATGTGCGACATCATCCCATGCATTAAATCCCATTGTGCGATGAAATCCACTCCGTGAAAAAATCCACCACGCGACGAAATCCACTGCGCAACAACATCTTATGCGTGACATCATCCCATGCGTGACAACCCACTGCGTGATGACATCCTCTGTGTGACAGAATCCTTTGCGCAGTGAAATGTTAGGCACAACACATAGAAATGGAAATAACAAATGATAAGATTCCTTTTGAAACTGACCCTTGGAGATGTTAGATGATGTCGGGCATACAAACAATATGCGTGCTAACAGGCGTGACTTTTCAAATTGTTGAAAAAATGCTAATCTTAGCTATGAAAATCATGGTTCTAACACTCAATACAACCATTATATGCACCAGTGCCCAAACCTCCCTCAGTTTTTGGACACTTTAGCAACAGTGCGCCAAACCACATTGCTTAACTCATCTCATTAGTAAAACCAATTATTGGCATTCTATATATCTCTACATCAGTTGATGATCACATGTGATTCCCTTTCATGCTATGATATCAAGTGGACCATTACACATATCATTGTCCACTCACTATTGAGGGACACACACACTAGAGGGCCTCCCTCCCACCCATTAGACGAAGCGTACCATCGTCGGCGCTCATGACCGCAAATGATCATCATCGAAATTCTCAGGACATGATCACTTACCACCTATTTACCCCTTTGTCCATTCCACCACGACGCGAGGAATTCTTCCCAAACCCCCCCAACTCCCATGTAACATCAGTTCATGAGATTCTTGCTCCTCCATACAACAATAAACCCAGTTCCCATATGGATATTTGTTTCATGAAGTCTATTGACAACTCCTTGTCCTTTCCCATGGGTCCATCTACCTTAGGAACCAATAATGACATCCAAACTTCATAAACTATACCCATGAATCTCGACACCCCACTCAAAATAGTTAAAGAGTCCTTGTACTCCATAATCTTTCAGTCCGATGAAGACATTTTGGAAGTGTTGTGCATACCCGATTACCCTTGGGATGATTTTCATCATTTATCCTTTTTTCTGGAACACAACACCTTCCACCCACCATCAGATTCCCCTATCTATACTATCGAAGAGAAATATTTCATCCCTTTTGGCTAGGTAGACTCGTTCAAGAATCTAATACCCACCCTCAATGCATTTGAAGAAGGTAACATGGCCAATATATCACCCACCATCAAAATCAACATTTCGGTCAAACCTAACTTTGTAGAAGAAGTCACCCTAGGGGAAACATTCTCCCTTGAATAAATCATAGCATATAAGCCTTATCCCAGGAATACTGAGACATGTTCTCCTGGTCATACACTGAAATTATTTTCTTAGACCGAGCAATTGTCAAACATTGCATTGACACTTGGCTTGACGTTTCCCTTGTTTAACAAAATAAATTCCCCCTCCACCCTTCCAAAGCCATGGAAATCAAAGTTGATATTGAAATAATCTTTACAATTGGCTTCATATACCCCATTTCATACACGTCCTGGGTTTCAAACTATGTTCTAGTCAATAGAAAATAATGCACCATTTGTGTTTTCACCAAATTCCATGACCTTAACCAAGCTTTTCCCAAAGACAACTTCCATACTCCCTTTATTGATCAATTGATCGATGTCTGTGTCGGTCACAAAGTCCTCTCCCTCATGGATGATTTTTATAATTACAACCAAATCCACATTCAACAGGAAAATCAATACAAAATCTCCTTCACAACCCCATTCGACGCATTTTCCTATCGATTTATGCCCTTCGGCCTAAAAAATGTCAAGGCTACTTTCCAATGAACAATGCCATACACCTTCCACAATATCACTCACATCATCCTTCCCTACTTGGACGACCTCACTGATCGATCCTAGAAATTTTCCCAACTCATAGAAGATCTATGGATCATCTTTGAATGTTGTCGAAGGTATAACATATGACTCAACCCACTCAAATGTGTCTTTTGCATCACTACAAACAACTTGTTGGGATTCAAAGTATCCCAACAAGGTATAACCATAAACCTACTTAAAGTTCATGAAATCAATGAGATCCCACCTGCCAAGAACTTACGTCAGTTCCAAATCCTCCAACGCAATAAAAACTTCTTATTTCATTTCATACTTGACTACACCATTCATGCCCACATATTCCTACGCTTGCTCCTCCATGACATCCCATTTCACTCGGACCATTGTGCCTAGGTCAATTTTGATTCACTGAAAGAAGCCCTCAATAAATATCAATTGATAAGTCCCCCAGACAATGAGAGGGATTACATACTCTATCTATCCTCCTCCGACAGCTAAGTTTCTGAATTCCTCGTTCAGGTTAGAAACAACCAATGCAAACATGTCATATACTACATTAGCAAGAACCTCTCTAGGCCACCCCTTAACTACAATCACAACGATAAGTTACTTTCTGCAGTCGTTCTTGCTATTCAAAAAGATGCACCATTATATCTTTCTTTGTACCACCAAAGTCATCGTCGATTCCACCCCATGCATTACCTATTGAGTTGACTCCATATCAATGGAAAATTTTCTTGCAGGATTGTCATCCTTCAAGAATACGACCTAGATTTTACCACCCCCAAGAGAAAGAAATCCCTCATTCTTTCTAAACTCCTCATTGACTTTCCATCTGACTACGCAGACCCCCAGATCAATGAAAACTTTCGATAAGAGAATTAATTCATCATATCCTCCACAAACCCATGGTACAATGATATCTTGGTCTATCTCCACTCTCAAAAGTTTGGGCCACACTTATATTGTGACGATTGTCATCGCATTCGACACCAAGCCTCATGATACCTCCTCATAGGAGATGTTCTCTATCATAGAGGCATCAACATGCTTCTTCAACGTTTCCTCACCATACAAGAGGTTGAGACAATACTGAAATATTTCCACAGTGCAGCATCCGGTGGTCACTTATCCAGCATGTCCACTTCCAAGAGATCATTCAAGAAAGTTACTTTTGGACCACATTGTTTCATTATTGCATACATGTAGTTAAATGGTGTGACAAATGTTAGCGATATGAACAAAATGCATGGGCACCATCTACCCTCTTACATCCCATAATCATTGTTGGCCCCTTCTGTAAATGGGATATTGATTTCATGACATGCAATCATTTTTCCAAAAATGGACACAAGTATATTTTATTCATCGTTGAGTATTTCACCAAAAGGGATGAAGTGATGACCACATTGAAAAATACAACTGACATGGTGGCACGTTTTTTCTTCAACCACATCATCTCTCGCTTCAAGGTCCCCCTCCAGCTAGTCTCCGACCACAGAAATCACTTCGAGAATGAAGTCTTCACAGAACTATTATCCAAATTAGGATTCACTCATGAATTTTCCTAACCCTATTACCCACAATCCAAAGAACAAGTCAAGGCTGTCAATAAAGTACTCAAAACTATGCTCCAATGCATTGTCGACAAACATAAAACCAATTGGCACCATATATGTTTTTCATATTTATGGGGATATCAAATAACTATCAAAACAACCACTGGTTTCACACCCTTTCATTTTTTCCATGACTCCAAATCCATCCTCCCCATCGATTGTGAAATCCCAACATTGCGCATGACAATTGAGCTCTTTCCCAATACACTAGCCCTAGAGAAATGATTATTATCCCTCAAATCTCTTGATGAAGATCGATGAGAATTCTTACATAAAAATGAATCCACCAAAAAGTAGAGCAAAGCCACCTTTGACCCCCAGGTTAACCTTTGGTCATTTACTGAAGGAGACCTCATCCTAGCCTACGATATCTCCCATGATACTCTTCACCATGGAAAATTTGAATCCCTATGGCGGGGACCTTATGCCATTTGCCATTGCCTTAATAAGTGTCCCTACATATTAGGTCACCTTGGAGGCACTACTCACAAGGACCTACTCAATAGGTTATACTTGAAGAAATTATAACCATGAGTGTAACTATTGGCACAGGGCCATACCCAAGGTTCAACACTACAATAACGCAACAACAAAACCCTAACTACCGTCCTTTTCAACAACACCTGCGAAGTAGATGAAGTCTCACCCGAGGTAGGTGCAAGGGTGGTTGTAGGAATCATATGTCAACAACCTTAGATGGGACACCAATAAGTTATTAAAACACCTTAACAAAGAACTTAGCAGTTACATTTTATCAGTATTTAATCAGTATCTACTTCGCAGATAAAACCCTAATTATAGAGTATCGAAGTTTTCACCTAGATCTAGCATATTCAAGCACTAAGCATAATCACATAGGTTATATCTAACATTCATCCATATTATTAAGAAAAAAACATTAACAGATTTATATATCATTCATCTATATCAAATCACTTAAGCAAGTAAACACATAAACTCATGAACACATCGCATAAAGAATAGCAACACAAGATATATGTGGTTCACCCCCACCTTGGGGCTATGTCCACCGACTCTTATTTTCTTTTATTATCTTTTGGTCAATCAACTAGATGCACAGAGCCATAAGATCCTACTCCACATAAGACAGGAGATCTACGTGCACCTTACCCAATCCTCCTTCGCCGAGTTATGTTATAGAAAAAAGATTCTACTCAATCTCTTACAGTCACTTGCACTTAGGCTCGTAAGTCTCACACAACATGCACAAAGCATGTACACTATCACTTGCACTTAACACTTGGTATCACACATTTATTCCTTTTCACTCAACATACATATGCACTTACATCACCTAGATTTCTATTTATACATTACAAAAGAGGCTTAAACATGGGTAAACCCATGGGCCGATATCCCCATACCCGTTACATGAGCCAAAAACCCAAAAGGCCCTAAAAAGGGGCCAAGATCCTGTGATCTCTACTTCAACTTACGATCCACACTCGACATCATGTCAAAGTCCCAAAAGTAGGTTAAACCTGACCAAGGATCCTCAAAACTTTGTCAAGGGCCAACAGGTCCCCAACACTCACCTATGACGTGTCCTGAGTCACTTTGGTCTGGGTAGCTCTGCTTTGAAATCCTCGAGCTTGGCTTGAGATTCTTCGACATTTTTTTTTGCCACAACCGCCTGTTCATCGAAATCTTGGATTAATTCTTCGTTGAAAGGTCCCTCTAAGCGTTGTTCAACTGCAGTGACAAATTGCTCCATTTCTGTTCCTTGGCCTTCAATCTCTACGAATAGTTGGAAAGCATCGTCTTGAATTGGTTGGAGTCTCTGAGGCACTTACATTACTCTTCTCTAAATGGTGTGGACCTGATGTTGGGAATTTTTTTGTTCTTGGGATCGCTTCATCCTTTCGACTGCTGACAGGGGCTTCAACTACACCTATATTGTTTCTACTTGCTTCTTTTCCTCCTGGAGCTGTGACTCCCGTGAATTTAATTAAGAATGCTTAATGAGCCGCTCATAAGTTTTGGCACTGTGATCACTTATCTTTTTACATTCCATGGTGAGGGCCTTAATTCTTTCAAATGCACTTTGAGCAATTTATTCTCTTTGATCTCGTACATTCGGCCGTGTGTTGGGCACTTTTTGGAGCTCTAAGTCTGCTATTCTTTGTTGTAGATGTTGGATAGCTTCTGCAAGGTTTGCTACTTGATGCTCCACTTGGTCTTCTACCTTTGTCTCTAAGCTTGTCATAGAGATAAGTTCTATGTCGATTGCTTCTTTGAATCCCAGTTGTTTTGTGAGCAACTGTTATTTTTCTTTCTTGGCCTATAATCTTTCTTTTTCAAACTTCGGTTGAAGGTCCTCTTTCTCCTTTTTTGCAACCCAAAGTTTCTCTACCATTTATTCCTGCACTTTCTTTAGGGCCACTATGGCCTGTTCTTTCTCTTCTTGAGCTCGATGAACATGGGCTGCGATCGCATCAACTAGTCTATGGAGTTGGGCAGGATCATCTCCCAACTTTGGTTCTTCTGATGGTGGGGGCACAATGGATACTACATGGTTGGAGTGAAGGGTATGTTGTACCCCTCTTAGCTCTGTCGCAATTCTGTCATACAAGGCTTATTTCTTAGCTTTGTTGTTCTACAGAATGTCCTACGAAGTGTCTGGTACAACTGCGATGATGAAATTGAAGTCATCAATCACGAGTATAGTCTGAATATTTTTCTTGATTATTTTGGATTTATTCTGCGATGTAGGTTTCATGGGGGAAACCTTCCTTTTATTCGATGGATCTTCGCCATCAAGGGGTTTTCATGGTAGGGTTACTTTGCCTTACTCTGACTTATCTTCTTCCCTTTCTTTTCCTTCTTTCTCCTCTTTTTCCACCTTGTCACCTCCTCCTCCGCCAGGTGAATTTGAGGCAATCTCTTCTAAAGCGCTACTCAGTTCCTGTATATCGTCTTTCTTCTCCCTTCTACTACTTTTGGGTGCATTATACTCCTCGCGGGTAACTACCGTGCTTCCAGGCTTGGGTATAATGTATAAGGAACTCTACGGGCCATTCCTTAGTGATCTCTTCCACATCCTCCTTGGTGAGCTTATATTATGACTGAAGCTCTTCTTTATTCTTGTCTATGAATGTAGTGATATATATGAAATGCCTATCTGCGCAAAACTTCATAAGGGGTCTGAACCTATCTAGAGTGTTTGGCCTCATCCAGGGGAACGATTCGATAGCCCTTTTCAGCTGCAAGTAGTAGGTATGGAATACCGTGTTTCACTACCACTATTTTCCCATGTTGCTCGAGTACCATAGCGTGGTGAACTTCACAACAAGTGGTTCGAATGGCTCAATGTCCAAGAAGGTATCACCTTTCGACATCTCCCAAGATGTAAACATGATGAGGATCAGTAGCCAGCTAAAGTGGAACTCAGAGCCTTGATCCTGAGCTTCGCGACAATCATATTCTCACCAGTTTAATAAGTACTTCACCCAATTCATCTGTAATCCATCCATGTACTTTCCTGTGAGGTCAACCACAAACCATGTGACCTGCGTGGGTCTGTTCTTTCGGACTATCTTACCAACAATCAACTGGCAACTGAGGTGCACTACACCATTCTGAATGGAGGCTAATGTGTAGCCTTGTGTCTCCTTCTCTACATCGCCATAGATGTCTTTAATATTTTGTGCCAGGGCACGATCTGTAGCCTTCCCTGGGTAGAAGTCCTGCAGGTCGGATCCCTGCATGCTCAATCTGATGATCCTATGGATAAACGACAAATCGACAGTAAGATGCCTGTATAACCATAACTAACCATTGTGGAAGCACAACAACAGGAGTTTAATGCACATGTTAACCTCCTGGTGACTTCCAACATGTGGAATTTTCATGACATTAAGGATAGTGGACTGCATGATGTTCATGGTCCATGGCTGGGGAATGATATTTGATATCTTTCCCCTTGTCTTAGTCAAGTACTTATGAGGTGCGAGCATGTCGTAGGTATTTCGGTCCCCTAGATTATAGTCACTGATCTTTAAGGTTGGAATCCTCTCCAACTGAGGTCTGACTATGTGTATCCCCTTCGAGAGGTGCGCCGTGATGAATGTGTGGTTGAAGTCCCTCGGGACACTATCACGATTCACCGCGCTGGATAGAGGTGGGATGTAATTAGGAAGAAAAGACAGTATTAACTTCGCATTCGCCAAGTCATCTTTGTGCTTGGTTCTTTTCTCATCTGCAATGCGGGATGGTATGGATCCACGAGTAGCTGACGAGGAGGCTTGCACTCCTCATGTCAATGAATCTTGAACTCTTGTGGACATCACTCTCTCTTCCATAAGGTCGATTAGAAATTCTTTGACGACTTTCTCTGTGGAACTGAGCTCGACCGACATACATGCTTAGATTGGATAACTTAGGTGGATGAATGAATGTTCAAAGCAATGGAACAAGTGCCGATCTCAATAAACACAATGTGATAGAAATGAGTTCTCTTGTTGGCTCGGATACAATTCACAAAAGTTTTCTCAGTGCAACAATCAATAGAATAAGTAGACAACGATGTAACAGATCTTCTCCAATGGACAAGAGGCCTTCATCAATGCAGTTTTGTCTGTTACAGCATGGTCCCAATGGTCCTATGGTGAGATTTCTGGTCATAACTATTTCTAACGATTCGAGGCATCGAGCTAACGGTTATAATGATTTCAATGGCTATATCACTCTACCATGGTGAATTTCCATGTTGTGTTGTTATGATATCCTGACGAAGTTCCAGCTTTGCAAACCTTCCCTCTGCGAAGTTCCCTCTTGGACCTTCTATAACTTTTCTATCTTTTCTCTCTTTTTACTGAGTTTTCTAGCCTTCTTTCCTGTGATGTTCGTCTCGGTATTCCTCTTTCAATTTTGATTCATATCTCCTCTTGGCATATTAACTTCACGCTGTTGAGATTCTTTCGTAGGGTTCAAGGGAAATACTTCTTCTCTGTCTGTGGTAGTTTCTCCATTCTTCTTTGAATCTTCTTCTGTCCGTTCAACTTCAACATCCAAGTTTCTAGTTTTAAATAGCTTCAATCTATTCTCTTATTCTTCAATCAAGTGCATTATCCTCCTACTCATGAAATATTTTAATTCTTTCTTCTTTTGTTCTAAGACTTACTCTTATTTTCTTCTGGTCTGATTTCTCTCAATCCAGGGTTTTCCTAATAACATAACAAATGGGGTGTTGTTCTCAATAAATTTAACAACCTCAAAATCTTCCTCTATCGTAGTTCCATGAGAACTCATAACTATCTAGGTGAGTCATCCACATAGGGTTATCAACTTTCCTTTAAATAATCATATTCCTCCTAATGAAGGAATCATAGTAGGATTTCCTAAAATTTCTGGGGTTCTTTCTGTCATAATATTCACCTGTGTTTCCTCATCTAGAACACAGTCTATGTCGAAGTCTCCTATTATTTTTTCTATGCACTCTTTTTCTTTGAAGATCTCTAATAAGTTGATATTTCGGTGATCATTCAAGGTTTCTTTCATTTGTAGTAATACAGTTTCTAATTCTTTCTAGGGTTTTTTTGTGGTCTTAGCTTCTTGATCTTCCTCATGGTTTTCTTGACTCTCATCATTATTTCAACCTTAGCAATCATTCTAGGGAAATCCAAAACTTCATGATCCATTGCTTGAAAACAAAAAAAGCTAGGTCTTCTACCATAGAATTCCTTGGCAAGATGTATTGGCCTTCTGTAATTATAACAAAGAGTTAATCTTCTCTTTCATTGAAATAATCCTCAACCTTTCATGTACCGCGCACTAGGATCGTAGTAGCTAACCTGCAAAAAATTCTTTCTAGGTTCCTGCATCCATTTGTTAGTCCAAACATTCTTTCTATGCATAGGAATAACATATCTTTCATTATTTTTGCCAGATGTACTCATATCAAACCTTCTTTCATCTAGTTGTGCCCTACTCTTCAAGCTAGAATTTTTTTTATCAAACATACCTAGATCCATACTTTTGAAACAAAAATTTCCACTTATCATTCCTTGTTTCAATCAAAACTTTTAATTGTTCTTACCTTTAACAAAGCACACAACCTTCATATCTTACATATTTTCTTCATATTTGACTTTTCCTTTTATCACAAAGCTTCACAAGTTAAGTAGACTATTGCACACTAAAGCAATAGATCTACACACAAATATTTATTTTCTTCAGTTCTCAGGAATCAAAGTTTTAGGTCCCGGCAACAGTACCATTTGTTGGCATAAGGGATGACCCAAGGTTTAATGCTACAACAATGCACCAACAAAGCCCTAACTACCGACCCTTTCGAAAACACCTGCGAAGAAGATGAAGTCACACCAAAGGTAGAGGCAGGGGTGGTTGGAAGACTCAGATGTCTGCAGCCTTAGCTGGGACACCGATCAGTGATTACAACACCTTAACAAATCTCTTAGCAGTTATAGTTCATCAGTATTTAATCACTATCTACTTCACAGATAAAACACTAATTACATAGCACCACAATTTTCACCTAGATCTAGCATATTCAAGCACTAAGCACAATCACATAGGTTATATATAGCATTCATCCATATTATTAAGCACAAAGCATTAACAGATCTATTTATCATTCATATATATCAAAGCACTTAAGTAAGTAAACACATAAACAAATCAATACATCCCATAAATCATAGAAACACATGATATATGTGGTTCACCCCCACTCTAGGGCTATGTCCACCAACTCTTCTTCTCTTTTATTATTTTTGGTCAATCAGATACATGCACAGAGCCAGAAGATCCTACTCCACATAGGACAGGATATCTACGTGCACCTTACCAGATCCTCCTTCCTTGAACTAGGTTATAGCACAAAGCTTCTACTCAATCTCTTATAGTCACTTGCACTTAGCCTTGCAAGTCTCACACAACATGCACAAAGCATGTACACTATCACTTGCACTTAGCACTTGGTATCACACATTTGTTCCTTTGCACTCATCATACATATGCACTGACATCGCCTAGATTTCTATGTATACATTACAAAAGAGGCCTAAGCATGGGTAAACCCATGGATCGATATCCCCATACCCATTACATAAGCCCAAAACCCAAAAGGCCCTAAAAATGGGCTAAGATCCTGCAATCGCTTCTTCGACTTGTGCTCCACACTGAACATCTTGTCGAAGTCCCAAAATTAGGTCAAACCTAACCAAGGATCCTCAAAACTTGGTCAAGGTCCAATAGTAACCACTTTACCTTAGGTTTTCTTTCTTTCCTAGTCATTTTTAGTCTTTTTTTACAGTAATCTCTCTCATTATACGAGCCTAATTCAGTACCCTTTTGTCAGCAAATGAATTCTTTGTCCGCTTACTACATCAGGTACACAGATGCGGCCAGTCATTAGACCAAGAATGTCGCCTTAACAACTTGGTCCCTTTACACGACATACCATGTGTCTCTCCACTCTAGCAATATATGCCTCAGTCCTTCCTCTAGTAAACAAGTTGAATACACTGTCATCGTTGGCCTTCTCTCAGAAGCTAGCCACCCCGGTATTCACAAGCTCCTTGTGCTCTTGGATTCCCAACTCATCGTCAATCAACTAAACAACATGTACAGTGTCTGTGATCCATGTATTTATTACAAGTACCTTCAATTCAAATTGCTACTCTGAAATTTAGAGTCAATCACATTTACTCATATATCTAGGAACCACAACAAAATGGAAGATGAGATAGATAAATAAGTACTAGATTGGAATTTATCACACTAATCTACATATTACATTCATCCACCACATGAAGTAAATGTACAAAAACATCGCATCAAGTATATACACATATGTCCAAAAAAGTTCTACTCATATATATAGTTCTGTCATCACGAAAAAATATCTATGTTCGACAGAAATACATATACAAAATACCTTAGCAGCATGGCTAGGCCCCCTCATCACCCCGATCTATATAAAAATTGCATATCATCGACTCCTATATCATACTACATTAGGTCCTTCCTGCATCTAGTCTATGCATCACTTAGGGTAACCCTAGCCGTGGTACATCATCCCCGATGGGTGGCACTACCCCAGGAGGAATATCCACTATCGGGATCCTCCCTGTTATAGAAAATCTCACGACCGTTTCTCATCGTATCACCGACCACCACCATGGATCCCCACCAATGCATAGTTTTAGGACACCCTCATCTACAATCTACACCCAAATATTCTCTGACACTCCCTCTAGTACACCCTCAACACGCCTCTGTAAATCCTCCATCTCCCTGTCATGGGAATCAAGCTCTACTCTCCCATGGACCTCATTTGGCCCTACCTCTACTACATGAGCTGGGCCAAACCCCAGATCATCATATCGCTTCCATTTTCTGACCTGCCTCCCCTTGTCTTGCTCATCTACCAGCCCCTGAGCCGCATATTCCTGGTGAACACCGGGTACCACATCTGCATCACACAACTAGTACAACTATATCAATACTATAAGTATACAAATATATATGAAAAAAAAAATCAAAGATTAAAATACAGATGCAGTAATCATTGATTCTCACCTCCTCCATCCCAATCCTTCCCAGGAGGAAGGAGCATGTCTGTATGTCATTGATAATCCATCCCTTGATACAGGAACTCATAGCATACCTGGGAAGTCTAACACTAGACCCTCTCTAACAACAAGGTAAAATAATTCCCTACTGCACCTCCACCCTGACGGGGTATCAATGCTTCCCACCTTATCAATCGCGGATCCTATGTCCTCGAAGGATCCAAAATCACCTCAAGGCGTAATAATACAACCCTATCAAACATAAAAGAACATAATATCGAGCCAAAGGAAAACTCCCCACCCTGGATACCACCCACCAGTCCAATTGTTCCACCAGACATACCCACATAAATTAGGCCCAAGAAAACATACGGTCATTCATGACCCCTTCAACAACTCCCATATTCACACCTGAAGTGAATTGTGTCCCTAATGACCCATATACCCGAACCACCATCACAAAAAATACCCGAAGCTCCAAGTCATCAATCAAGTTGATACTAATGGATCCCCCACTCATCATGGTTGTCCCCGTGTAGAAGAGGCTAACCAATATATCTACATTCACCCCTGTTGAAATCCTCAGTTTCTATGCCAATGCCTGCCCCTAGATCGAGAGCCCTGCGATAAATTAAATATCTATATTTCAACTAATTCACAGATCTCTCCCTCATACCACAAAACAATGACGATCAGGTTGCCACATCCATACTATGAAGTCCAACAAGGTTTCTTGAGTACGGATCAAAGCGCAATAAAAAAAACACAGCAATACTGCATGCACCAAATGACGTTGAATCTAGGCATTTGTGCCCACCTCTCTCCTGAGAGACTCCTAGTCTCTCTCTCTTCAATGGACCATCATCCTATATTTTGTGTTGGTCACCTGCATCCACAACATAATATAGTATGTTAGTTCATCATCATGAAAAAAACCCCAATAAAAAATACAAACCCACCTGTGCAATTGTTTCATGAAAATTCACACTCATCCACATGATTGTTCCAAGAACAATCACCCTCACCCATGCAATTGTTCCATAAACAGTTGTTCTCATCCATGCGACTGTTTCATGCACATCCACACTCATCCACATGACTGTTTCATGCACATTCACGCTTTTTCATGTGATTGTCTGCTAGATAGTCATGCAGTCTTCCTCTACTCTGTGCGCACCTGTCTCTCTAACAATGATGCACATGGGCATGATTATTCTTTCCATAGTCACGCACAATCACGTTACTATTAGTTAAACAACCACACACATATTCCTCTCGCATATGCATGGATGATCAACCAAACCCCATGCACATAGGCATAGATAAAAATGATACAACCACACAATTTTCATTGCCTCATTAGTTAAACTCGTGGATATGTGCATAGGGATTCCTTGATCTCCCATGAAGATTCCCTACCCTAACCAAAAAATGGTCGTATGGCCCCTTACCCACCCAATAGAACACCTATGTTATGCATGAGGTGTTGAAAACTTACTTGGGTCTTTCACTACTCGAATCTGGCCATGTACGCTCTCCCACAGCTTAACAATGTCCATGAAGCATCTCTCAAACCTCCCAGTAGCAAGTACAAAGGAGGTGGATCTGTGGGCCCCATGCCCTTATATATGCCCTTCGTCCCAGCTTCTCTATGTTCATTCGAGAGCATTCAAGCTATATTTATCACATTGTTTGGACCAACGGGATTTGTATTCCCTCATCTTCACAATGGTACTCTTGAATTGTCTTTTCAGTCTGGAGTCTCGAGGACCCCCTTCAGTTACCCTTAGACTAGGTACGTACCCTCTTTCCATATTTCTTTATCATGCAGTTTTTATATACATGTTTTACTTTTACAGATATGTTTCACATTGGGTATTTGTTTTGAATGTGTACATCTTCGCCCATGACCCCTTTTCATATTGTCAGTTATGGGATCCCTTGACTCCTCCAACTATATATCCCTAATTGGCATGCCATTCAACTCTCTGCTCACAATTTTATTTTCCAGTTATTCCCCCCGATAATTATCCTCAGGTTTCCTTACCACCCGACTCTGCGATACCATCACCTCCATTTCCTTTAGGTACCATCATCCGGTAGCTCTCTCACCCCCATGAGTTGTCCCACATTTATTTATCCCTCAACATAATGGCATGCATGTTATTCTACCCATTAGGATTGGGAGACATCTTACTGTTACACCCCAGAGAAACAACCTCATTTCTCTTCCTCTTCTCATGCTAACTATCCCATTACAGACTCTCACCTTTTAATGTTTGGTTACATCAAATGCACCTTTGCATTGTCATTACGCTTCCATACCATCCATCATCACTTTCCCATCTGCAACATCATCCTCCACTCATCTACCTAGTATAGAAACTAACCAATGGGCTCCCCACCCTCCATCACTCTCTATTTTCACCCTATCAAGGCCAAGTAATCTTCCAATGGGGCACCCATTTCTGTACCTGTATTTTTAATCCCATTATTTATTAATTTGGTAATTATAAAAAGAACTTTCAACATTTCTGTAAGTACATTAGATTTGGTGTCCATCGCACCTGATGGTGGTTTTTCACTTGTCACATCGCAACCCATGTTACCCTTGGTTGGGGAATCTCATCACCCTCCCATGCTTTGTAATAATTTTTTACCTAAGCCAAAATGTTGACCATGAGTAGACCTTTGTGTCCCCTATCACTCTATATTTTTACCCATGCTACATCCCCTTGCAGTTTCACCCCTTCAACACAATTTTCCCATATCTGGTTATCCTCATGACACCAGATAATACATTATGGTTGCTCACATCCATCAATACCCCCCAACCAAGGGTAGTTCTAGAATCCCATATATTCTAGATATCGTTCATGATTATCACCCCCTTTCCTGGTACCATTACAATTTCTTCCACCAGGTTGATCACACCAGATATCTAGAAACCCTTTTTCCTCTAATCATCCTGTTAATTTTCATGTCGACCTCAACAAATTTCTAGAAAATTGTCAGTATATTGGCCCTCATTTAGTTAACAATGAGTCACCTCGAATGATAGAGAGAGAGTCCTCATTGCTCTTTGATGTCATTGATCCCCATGACATTCAACTCTAGCACAATCTCATGTCATGGTGGTTCTTACTTAGAGACCATTATATTTTTCAGTAGCAATCGAATCCTTTGAGTTTGATTAGGAAATAAATGCCTACAAGTCCCTCACCACTTGATTCAGAGCCACCTCAGTCATTGAAATTGTCATCGGTTGTATTTTCATCCCTGAGAGTGTTGCAGATATCTAATTCGTTAGCATAATCAGTTACTCTTGCTTTTCGATGGTCTCATGATACAAGCATGGGGCATTCCCACGTTTGTACAAACATTTTTTGTTGTCATTTTTTTTATCCTACTTTGTACTGGTCTTCTATCCCCTCTCCTTCTGACAGATGACTGTTGATGCTCCTCATGTTCATTTTTTCTCAATTTCTATCCAATATCACCATCAAAAGAATATATGATGTATTTCGATTATACGTATGCTCCTAACCTCACACATTATGAGGCATATGTTATCACCATAAAATGGATCACCACAAATAAATACAATGGATGAAGAAACATGTAACACAAACACATCATACTACCAATATTCATAGAAGGATTACAATTAGTTTGGAAAGAAAATAAAAAAAATATATAAAAGTGGTTCAAAAAATTCATGTACATTTAGCCAAATCCGTACACACACATCCGCATAGGATAACACGGTGTACAATGCACATAGTGCACGAAGTGCATGAATGATGGTCGAAATACCTGCACATACGCTAAAATGATGCATTTATGAATTTGGTCGGGACTCAACCATTTTTGGGATGAAGGGACCTCCCCCATACCCAAAATCTCCCTCGCATTTCACTGAGGGATCATCGAAATGGATGCGAGGTACCTTCAATGGATTTCCATTCACACTTAGAACTAGTTGAGGAAAATCTTGCCATCCTCCTATAAATAAAGGGCCATTGTATGTTTAAGATCCCCAATTTCCAACTGGGCTATGCCACATAAAATATCTCGAACTGTATGCAAATTAAAACATATACATAAACGCTTGCAGAACTTTATATATAAAACTTAAAACAGACAAATACATTCTTTAAATGCATAGATTCATATGGAAGTAACCTTAAACATAGACAAGAAATACCCATAAATATAAAGACAGGTATAAACCACACACAAGAAAAACACATAAATAATAATGCAACATATAAATTAACACACAATTGACACTTACCTTGGTAAGAATATCACCAACTATGTGCAGAACTTCCACAAACCTCACAGCCTTAGACCACACTACTCATCGATCTCAGAAACGGGTCACCCCCGAGCTGGGACTAAACTGCATCCAAGTAAAGGGATTCCTAACCAGGATGATGTATCTCAGACAATATGAAAGACTTTGTCAAAGGTTCCAACTCAAACTAACATCCTACAATCCCTCATTCCTCACATTCTCATCCCACCTCAAGAAGCGTGCCCCATCTCTGCTCAATAGTCCCTCGACTACCCCACTTCCCTTCCAGGGCTTCAACAACAGGCCAGACAGGAAGTCTCAGAGTCCTGTAGCTACAATTTAACACCTTTGGGAATCAATTCCCAGTAATTATCTAATCTAGAGAGAAATTTCTCATGGGACTGACAACCCGCCTCTTCAATATCCCATGGGCCTAACAACCCACTTCTTCAGTCCAACTTCCAAGCTAACTAGGTACAAATATAGGTGCGGGTATAGATATGGTATTGGTTCAATTATGGATATAGGTACATGGAGGTATGCAGGATAGTTGAATGAGTGAGTCAATGATGATGGAATTAATAAATGAATGGGAAAATGAACTAGGTATAGACTATATGTATGCATGTTCCCAACTTGACACTTATCATGTGTAGAGCTACTTTGGTCTACTTGTCCCCATCCTTAGAACTTAGGATAAAATAATTATCCACAATTTATACTTTAAGGAATATTAATATAACATTCCTTTTTGGCTTAAGCTCCCGTGATTAGCCCCTTATCCTTAACTTTTATCCCCTCCTTTCCCTAACTAGTGGAGTTTAGTCCCCCATACTATTTTATTGTGGTCGGTCTACATGCAACAATGTATTATATTAATGATAAGACATATACAAAAATAGGCTCACTGATCCTTAGTATCTAGGCTCTCTGGCCTAATTCAAAACATAAGCCTCATAGCTTATAATAACGGGCTCACTAGCCTATAAAAAACATCATATACACAAAGGTCCCTAGCCTCAAAATTGTGCACACTTAAGTTTTATGCGCACTGTATCCATGAATTTTCACACTTCATCATTTTATTGCACAATACATGTGTGCAGTATACCATGGAAGGTGCATACAAAAATGATATCAAACTTCTCACCAACTTAAGTACATTTGCATTTACATTTACAGTTGGGTTCGGCCTAGGGGTATTACAATCGCCTCCCATTATTTATGCATCGTTCGTAGTGCATTATGTACACATATCAGAAAGATTTCCAAAATATTCAAAATGATGTCGTTATTCTGCTGACATTTCATCCTCATGCTCCCAAGTAGTGTTCTTAGGACCATACTAGGTCCATTGGACCTTTACAATCCCTATGGATTGATTCCATAGATGTTTGATTTTCTGCTCCAGAATGCGTATAGGATGCACTTGGATAGCGCATTCTTGATCCACCTAAATCACATTCCAATCAATTACATGATTAGCATCAGGTATATATTTCTTGAGAAATGACACATGGAATACATTATGAACAGACATAGATGCATTCAATGCAATCATATAAGCTATTGGAACAATCCTTTCTAGGATTTCCAATAGTCCAAAATATCTAGCTACCAACTTGGAACAATTTCCAAAATTCAGTGAACTTTCGTTGGCCTTAACCTTCAAGAATACATGATCACCCACTTTAAACTACCTGTCAGTTCTACCCTTTTCAACATAGCTTTTATGCCTGTCTTGAGCAGCCTTTAAATTATGTTTGATTTTCAACATTTTATTTTCCATTACCCTAAGTAAATCTAGCCCAACCACTGCTCTATCTATTGGGTTATCCCATCTTGCCAGTGTATTGCACCGTCTTCCATAAAGTTCCTTAAATGGGCTCATCTTTACAGATGTTCGGTACCCATTGTTATAATCAAAATCTAGTAAGTGTAGGTATTCTTCCCATTTTGATGGTTTATCCATCACATACATCCTCAACATATCCTCAGTCACTTTATTCACCCTCTTTGTTTGTCCATCTTATTTTGGATGATAAGTTGTGCTAAAATTCAAATTTGTTCCAAATCCATTAAATAATCCTTTCCAAAAATTTGATGTAAATTTTGGATCTTTGTTAGACACAATTGTCTTGGGTATACCATATAATCGAGCAATTTATCTCATATAAACATTAAAAATGTTGGTTTCCTTATGAGTGATCTTTACTGGAATAAAATGTGCATCTTTAGTAAGCTTATCGACCACTACCATGATAAAATCATGCTTCTTGTTTGTTTTGGACAGTTTGGTGATGAAATCCATTGTTACAACTTTCCATTTCCACTCAGGAATGGGTAATGGTTGTAGAAAACCTGTTGGGTGTCTACTCGACCTTTAACTTTTGACACTCCAAACATTTGGAAATAAAATCAACAACTTCTTTCTTCATGCCTCACCAATAATATTGGCTCTTGACAACTGCAATAGTTTTCTGATAACCTGGGTGCCCAACATAAGGTGCATTATTCATTTATCTCAATATCATATTTTTCAATTCCTCATAATTTGGTACATAAATTCTACCCCTGTATATGATAATTTCATCATTTTCTAGCTTATAGTCTTCAATGTTTTGCTGCAAAATACCTTGTTGTAATTTTGCCACTAATTCCTTATATGGAAAATCTGATTTTGCAGCCTCCAAAATTATGTCTTTAAAATATGATTGGTACATGCTAATGGTTGTAGCATGAAACTCATGCACTCTTATGCTGAGTGCATCAACCACTTTGTTCGATTTCCCTTTGATATGCTTTATATCAAAGTCATATTCACTTAGAAATTCTAACCATCTGCTTTGCCTAGAATTTAGAGTTGGCTGATCAAAAAAATATTTCAAACCATTATGGTCTGTTCTTAGCTCAAACCTTTTCCCCATGAGGTAGTGTCTCTACTTCCTCAAGGCATTCACTATGGATTCCAACTCCAAATCATGAGTGACATAGTGCCTTTCATGCTCCTTCAACTTCCTTGATTCATAACATATATAAAACACATTTTGATTGACGACTCCACCAAGTCCTTCTTTACATGCATATGTGCATACAATGAAGTCTTCATTTGGATCTGCAATCCTTAGTATTGGAACACTTGTTAATAATTTCTTCAAGTGTTGGAAACTCTTTTCACATTCCAATGTCCACTAAAACTTCACACCCTTCTTTTGCAAGGAAGTGATTGGGTGTGCAATCTTTGATAATTCTTCAATAAATATCCTATAGTAGCATGCAAGGTCCATGAATAATATGACCTTTGTCAAATTATTTGGATATGACCATCCTCTAATGGCTTCTATCTTCTCAGGATCCACTTCTATCACATCCTTTGAAACGATATGCCTCAAATAATGAATTTTCTTCTAATAAAATGATCACTTGCTCAATTTGGCATACAACTAATGCTCCTTTAATACTTGTAATACCATCCTCAAGTTTTGTTCATTCTCTTCCTTTGACTTAGAATATATAAGAATGTCATCTAAAAATACAATGACAAACTTATCTAAGTACTCTCTGAAAATACCATTCATTAAACACATGAAGAAAACTGATGCATTTGATAACCCAAAGGGCACCATTGTGAACTCATAATGACCATAACTTCTTCTAAAAGTAGTCTTGTTGATGTCGTCTTCTTTAATTCTTACTTGATCAGAACCTGACCTAAGATCAATCTTGGATATTATTTTTGGATCTTTCAAATGGTCAAAGAGGTCATCGCTCCTTGGAAAATGATACTTATTCTTCACAGTTACCTTGTTCAACTTCCTAAATTCAATGCAAAGTCTCAATGTTTCATCCTTTTTCTTCACAAATAAAACTGGCTCACCCCAAGGTCACACACTTGGGCATATATACCCCTTCTTTAGGATGTCTTCAAGTTGCATTTGCAACTCCTTCAATTCTGGTGTACTCATCATGTATGGAGTCTTGGATACTAGAGCTTCTCTAGGCATCATATTTATGGATAAATCAATCTCTCTTTTAGGGGGTAATCCTAGTATTTCCCTAAAATCATCTTCAAACTCTTTTAGGACTGCATAATTTTTATAATTCGACACCTTATCTTTAGGTGTCTCTTCCATATGAGCTGCAAATATTTGACACCCTTTTCTATAACATTTCTTAAACTGCAATGCTAAAATTTCTCTAATGGTTACTACCTTGGGAATTCCCTGCAATGTCCTTAGATTCTCTTCCTCATACAAGCACGTAAATGCCTTGTTATAAAAGTCTAGGATAACATGATCTTGGTCCAACCAATCCATACCAATTAGACAGTCATAGGAACCTAAAGGAAAGATTTTCAAATATTCCCTAGTGTTTAGTCCATTCATGTCCAGAGGACATGACTTAACCATCTCATTAATGTTTCTTTTGGCTCCGGTAGCTAGTTGTACCAACCAAGATTTTCCATGCTTGATTCTTGGCAAATGCAAACTTTCCACCATCCTAGGATCTATATAACTATGAATAGATCTCGAATCAATTAAAGAAGTAATGGTTTGCTTGTTGATCATACCTTCCACTTAAATCATATGTGAATGATACTATGCTTGCTTGTTGTCTAGGGCTGCATAGATCCTTGGTACATTTCGGCCCATGTATTCCACTATTTTAGGTTGTGGTACATTGCGAACAGTCCTCACTTTTTCACCTCTATGAGGGAAATCTCTAAACATATGATCTCCTTTACAACCCCAACATTGAATAGGTCGTTTCCTTGGCCTTTGACCTCAAGTCTCCATCATTCGGGGTTGTCTGGATTTTGGTTTAGCTCAAGGATTATTTCTGAAGAATGTTGGCTTAGTTCCCTTGTTCCTCTGATCCATCTTGAATCTGTTTTTTTCTTCCCAAGATTTTTGGAAAGTTGGCCTTGATTTTTAATGATCATATAGGCATTTAGCTCACCTTATGGTCTCCTCCAATGTATTGGGTTCATCATATTGTATTTTTTCACTGATGAATGATGAAAATCCACTCAAATACGTTTGAATCTTAACTGTCTCATCCTTTATGAAAGAAAAATACTTCAACGGTTCTAAAAACCTTCTTTCATATTCATCTATGGTCATACTCCCAAGTTTTATTTCAAATAACTCTTTCATTTTCATGTCATAGTATCTCTTGGTCAAGTATTTATTTCCAAAATACTTCTTCAATTCCTTCCAAGTAACATTTTTCTTTTTAATGTGTTGCACCTACACAAGTTGATCCCGCCACATGGATTCCTTTCCCTTGAGTTGATAGATGACAATTATTCCTTCTACATGAGAAGAATAATTATGCAATTGAAAATACTTCCTCCTGCTCAACAACCATGTCTCTGCATATTCATCCTTCTTGTGCTCACAATTAAATGTAGGAGGTTTTATTTTGTTCATTTCTCCCCATAGCTCATCCACCCAAGACCTCTTATGATTCCTGATAGAGGATGGAATTGAGTTGTTGTGTGATCTCTTATTGGAATTCCTCTGGGAGCGATGGTGATGTCTGCTAATACTTCTGGTTCTTCTTTTCTCATCAGAAGACCCATGACTTCTTTATTTTCTTGAGCCACTCTACTTATCCAATTTATTTTATATTATGTTCAATCTCTACATTAACTTCATGTTAAATTCCTCATCTTTCTCCTTGTCTCTTGACATAGACCCCCTGCCCTCAGGCCGACATTCTCTCAGGATCTTCACTACAACCACACCAAGGGTTAACCAACCCTTTTGTTCAAGTCACAAAGGACTTCAGGTTTCGGGGTTTCTCGATCCCTGATGTCAAGATTCTCGACTCTTCCACTTGCTGAAACCCGAAATGCCGAAATGCCAAAATCTTTGACCGCGTCCTCCTCTGCTCCTGTATCGGGTTTCGTGACTTCGGGATTTCCATAGAAAGGAACCCCAATCTCTTGTCCCCTAAAGGGATGAATTTTTGAATACCGACATGTTCATAAATATTTGGCTCCTCAACAAGTTTTTCTCCTTTTTGGGGTTTCAGACTTCGCGATTTTGTGAATCTTGTCATCAGGTTTCCTGACTTTCCAATCCCCAAACCTCAAAATTGTCAACAGAGTCTTACTCCGAATGTTGATGAAAACTCGCCACCTGTCCTCTCAACTATCCTTGGTCTTTGACATGGATTCCTGCCACCTGTCAATTTTCCCAGTTTTCAGAACTTGAGCTATCCTCTTGTCGCTATTTCCTCTATCCTTTCGAAGCTTCGAACTCCAAAATAGCGTCTATACAGAATCGACACATGACCGTCACCCTCCTGATCCAATGACCCACGTGATTTCGGGTTTTTGGGTACTGCAAGTTCGAAACTCTGGATCCCAAAACACTTTTCACCACAAATCCTGAATTCCCAAATTTCAAAACACCGAAATGTCGAAACTCCTTCACAAATATTTTGCGTTTCACAACTATGGGATTCTTGATATGAAGTGTCCTGAATCCTTGTCAACATGAAAGCCAAAACTCTGATCTCCGAAGTGCCAAAATGCCACTTCAAGCATTTTCTGGGTTTTGCAACTCCAGGTTTTTCAATACAAAGGACCTGACTCCTCGTCAAGACTTTTGGTATTCCAAATCCTGATTTTTCAAAATCCTGAAATTCACATCAAGTTCTTTCGCGACTTGCGACTACGGGTATTTCACTCCACTGTGTCTCGATCGCTTGTCCTCAGGACCTCCAAAATGCCAAACTCCGAAATTCTGAAATGCCAAAATTTCTGCTCTTCACCTTCACACGCGATAATCCACTTCACGCTTCGGGAGTTTGAGCGACCAAGGGTTTCATCCACACTATGGACTTACAACTCCCGAAATGCCGAAATGATATCGATGGTCTAACATTCGCGATCAACAACCCATATTGGATCCTGCCTCTCGAAGGATGAATTCCTCCAATCGCTTAACTTCCCTCGCAGCTCTCCTAGATCCTATAGTCCTTGCTATTTCGGGGATTCTCCATAGATAATTTTGACCATCTGATTCTTCCCTCAAGAACCTTTGTGAAATGAACTAATGTCCCCTCACCATGACCTTCCTTCTATAAAGCAACTTCACTTCGCCTCCCTTTGAATACTTCAAAGGCACTACCCCTTCTGATCTTCTCTAATAAATTCAAGTCTTGAAAAAGGGCCTCTGCTCGCACTCCTTATGGCAGACCTTCAAATACTACTGCATATTTGAACTCTTGACTCTGTGCACCTTCTACAACAATAGTCTCTCTCTCTCTTTCCACCCTAGTTAACGATCTTCTAAGGATTCAACTAGCCTGCGCACACCTTGCATGGATCCTGTGCTCCACTTGCACTTTTGTTGAAATGAGAACAACGGTATCCCTCCTGAGCTTTCAGAGATGAACTCTAAACCTTCATCAATGCACACCTTGGGGATGTTTCACCGCACTCCTTGCAGGAAATTCTCTCACTCAGGAAGAGAAACAATTGAAACTCATTCTCTCTCTCTCTCTCTTAGACTTCAAACATTCAACATGAATCATATGTACACAGCATAGCATCACAACAAATGCATGACAGAGAGAATAAAACAACTTGTAAGCACACCATTCAACAAGTACAAACAAAAGACATCATAACACCATGAATCTGAATCAAAGATTCATATTTTAATTCAAGCTTTTGTACATGGGTTCTCCTCTACAACTCTTCTGCTATAGCTCCCTTCTTCTCTATGCTAATGTGCTTAATGATCTAATTATGATTGATACAATGATACAAAGATGAGGGTGTCTATAGTTTTTTTCCTTCCTGTTCTTCTAAACTGTATAATCTCTAATTCAAACCTACCTACTTTCATTAACTATGCTTAAATGTCTCTACCTCCTACAGATGAGAGAAAATCGCTCATGATCAGTTTACAATACACAAGTACGCTTCCCTTTAACCATTACATTAATGCTTCAAAAACATTTCCAAAACATGTAAAATGTGTGTTTCACTTTTCAGCTATCTTCTGCCCTCATGCTCGCTTGGTTGTTTTCTTATGATGCTTCTGCATCACACTCCCTTGCTTGAAAATTTTCATGAACTCCTGTTCACGATCTCTTGCACGGTCTGTCCATGCTTCTGAATTTTTGCTTCATCCTCCCAACTGACATCTTCAACTGGGTGTCCCTTCCATTTAACCAAGTATTCAAAATACTCTTTCCTCTTGGTCTTCCTACTGACCCTCTTATCAATTATACTTTCCATCTGTGGATTTGCAGCTACAGTCATTTGTTTAGTCGAATGAACCTTTGTTTGTTCATTCTCTTCCCCTGCTTCTTCAGCTTTGTAAGGGTACAAATCTGAGATGTTGAATATCCATGAAATTTCAATCCCATCGGGTAATTCGATCTCGTATGCGTTTGCCCCAAATTTCTTTACGATCTTGCATGGTCCAATCTTCTTCATTTTCAGTTTGTTATATGTTCCCCTTGGGAACCTTTCTTTCCTCAGATGTGTAAGAATCAAATCACCAACTTCAAACTGAATTTCTCGCCTGTGTTGATCTGCTCTGCGTTTATACTCTTGACTCAAATTTTGCAAACGTTCCTTCACTTGGTTGTGAAGTTCTTTCATTGCCTCTGCAAAATCCTCTGCACTAGCACTTATGAATTCCTTTTGTTCCATATCTTTTAATTTAGAAACTCCCCTTGGCTACATTTCATATACAATTTTGAATGGACTCTTCCCCGTGCTTCTAATGATCGAATCATTATAAGAAAATTCCTCCCATGGAAGAATGTGATCCCACTAATTGTGGTGTTCAGTCACTAGGCTCCTCAGTAAATCTCCCAAGCTTCTGTGTACAACTTCTGTTTTCCCATTCGTCTAAGGATGATAAGATGAGCTAAATGAAAAAAAATTCCAAAATTTCTTCCATAAAGTCCTCTAGAAATGTCCTACAAACTTGGTGTCCCGATCTGAAACAATACTCCTTGGAAAACGTTGAAGTCTGACGACTTCTTTGAAAAATAGGTTCGCAATATGAGTTGCTTCGCTGGTTTTATGGCATGGTATGAAATGTGCCATCTTTGAAAATCTTTCTACCACAACAAATATTGAATCAAATCCTCTTTGTGTTCTTGGAATCCCCAATATAAAATCCATGCTCACTACATCCCACGACCTCTCAGGTATGGTTAATGGCTGGTATAACCCTATGTTCTACATTTCCCCCTTTGTGTGCTGACAAATTCTACATACGTCCACAAATATTTAGACATATTTCCTCATCCCTGGCCAAAAATATGAGCCATTTAGTTTCAATAACATTTTTTCATGACCGAAATGTCCAACCAATCCTCCACTATGTTTTTTTTTTCAACAGATTCTCCCTCATGGAGAATTTTGGAATACAAAATTGATAGCCTCTGAATAATAATTTATCCTAGATCATATACTCAGTCCAATGGCTTTTGTCCCTGAGAATCGGATTCTCATATGCCTCATACGCCTCTTTAAAATCTGGATCATCTTTGTACATTTCTTTGAGATTATCAAAATCCAAAGTTTTGACTCTAAATTCCTGCATAAGCAAGCATTTCCTACTCAAAGCATCAACAACTTTGTTAGCAGTTCCAGAAATATGTTTAATTACAAAAGTAAAATTTTGCATGTATTCAACCCATTTAACATGTCTTTGGTTCAACTTCTCCTATTGAGTCATGATTTGTAAGGCATGATTATCACTATACACAACAAGCTCTTTAGGAACCAAATAATGTCTCCATTTCTTCAGTGCTTGTATGACTGCATAAAATTCTTTGCCATATGTTGAATATTTGACCTTTGATTCATTCAATTTCTCACTGATGTATGCGACCGACCTGTCATCCTGGCTCAAGACCGCTCCAATTACAAATATGCTTGCATCACATTTGACCTGAAACATCTTGTTGAAATCTGGAAACACCAAAATTGGTTGTTCAGTAATCTTCCTTTTCAACAGATTGAAACTTTTCTCTGCTTCTTCTATCCAGTGAAAATACTTGTGACTTTTCTTCACCATGTCCATCATCGGTGCGCTAATTCCACTGAAATTTCTGATAAATTTCTTGTAGAAACTAGCCAATCCATGAAAGCTTCGAACTTCAAACACATTTTTCGGTGATGGCCAATTCTTAATTGCATTCACCTTTTCCAGATCCATATTCAACTCATTTGCAGAGATAACAAAACAAAAATAAATGAGTTATGTCCTCATAAATGTTGATTTCTTCATATTTATCAACAACTTTTCTTGTTGTAATCTCCTCATCACTGTAGCTAAATGCTTCAAGTGTTATGTTTCTGTCTTGCTGAAAATCAATATATCATCAAGATATACAATGAAAAAATTTCCTATGAAATCCTTCAGGACTTCATTCATCAATCTCACGAAAGTACTGGGAGTGTTTGTTAAGCCAAACGACATAACAAGCCATTCATACAGCCCCTCATTCATCTTGAAGGCTGTCTTCCATTCATCACCTTCTCTCATACGAATTTGATGATATCCGCTTTTCAAATCAATCTTTGAAAAAAAAATTTCTCCACTCAAGCAATCCATCAAATCATCCATCCTTGGCAAAGGAAATATGTATCTAATGGTAATCTTGTTGATTGCCCTCAAGTCTATGCACATCCTCCAGCCTCCATCTTTCTTTGAGCTGAGCACTGTTGGATCAACGCATGGAATCAAGCTTTCTCGAACCAACTCTTTGTCCATTAAGTCCTGGACTTGTCTCTTGACCTCTTCATTCTCCTATTGTGTCAATCTATATGCTGCTTTATTTGGTAAACTAGCTCTAGGTATAAGATCGATGTGATGGCTTATACTTCTGATCGGTGGCAATGAACAAGGTAGTTCGTCCACTACTATATCAACAAAATATTCTAGCAACTTCTGGATTTCCTCTAGTAAATCATCCACTCTTGTATTGGTTAAAACATTTCTAGGCTTCCTGACCACAATGAATTGTGTATCTTACTTCTTCTTAACCTCCTTAAGAAGTTCCTTCCCACTCATGAGATGTACAGTCTTGCTCACTTCTAGTTTCACTTCTTTATCCTTAATCGAAAAAAACATGTGAGTTTTCCCATTCTTCTCCATGGTGCATGTGTTCTTTCTCCCATCATGAATCACATTCCTATCGTATTTCCATGGTCTACCCAACAATAGATGACAAACATCCATGGGAATGACATCACATAGTATTTCATCTTTATATCCTCCTATTTTAAATTCAACTAAACATTGTTTAGTGACATTTACCTAATGTCCTTTTTGTAACCATGAAACTCTGTATGGGCTTGGATGTTCAATAGTCTCTAGCTCCAGCTTTTCTACCATCTCTGTAGAAACGAGATTGTCTGTGCTACCACTGTCCACGATGAATTTGCATACCCTATCTTTGGTCTTGCAAGTAGTTTGAAAAAGTCTGTTCCTTTGGGTTGGGTTCTCTGCCTCCTTCTCTGGGATTAAGAGAAATTTTCTCATCATCAGTGATCTTTTGCCTCAACATTCCGTCCTTGTGCTTCGAAAATGTGAGTTTCACCTCCTTCTTTCTTTCTATCTGGACATTCATAGGATTTGTGTCCATTTTTTCCACAGGTAAAGAATTTTATTTCTCCACCTTTGCCTCTTCCTCTTCCTTTGGTTCAAGGAAAAGTATTTCTATTAGCATAATGTACTCTCTGTGAGATTCCCCCTCTCTCATTTTGAGTTTGAGGTTTCTTCCACTCTTCTTTAGGTTTCTGTTTTCTGTCTTGGGCAATTTTTTTTCCTCTGGCTTGACTTCTGCCTCAGCCTCTTTGACCTTTCTTTCGGCTCAGCTTCTCTTTAGCTTTCAGAGATATTTGATAAGAATCCTCCACAATTCGAAGACTCATCATGCTCATATCATCCTGAATGCCATATCGCAGACCATTCATGTACCTGGGAACCTTTTCATCATTACTTTCCCGATGACTTGCTCTGATGTTTATCTTGTAGAACTCTTCAGTGTATTCTTTCACTGACATCAGCTTCTGTCTCAAATTATGCATCCTCCGAAACAGAGTAATTTGATAATCATTGGCTATGAATTTGGCTTTAATCTTTGCAACCATTCTATCCCAACTCTTGATTTTTTGCTTGCCTTTACAGTGTCTGTTAGCCTATAGTTCATCCCACCATAATGCTGCATGTCCTTTAAGTCTTGTGACAACATGTTTAACCTTTTTGTCCTCCTCAATATCCTCATAATCAAAATATTTATCCAGAGATCTAATCCAGTCCAGAAGCTCTTCTACATCTAGGTTTCCTTCATATACTGGAATCTCCATGTTTTCCCTGGCACCTATCCTTGCAACAACCCTGAATAGGAATTCATCTGCAGCATCCTTGACTGCTACTTCTTCTCCTTCATGTCCAGCTTCATTTTCACTTTCAACCTCGCTGATATCTCCAACGTCGACTGTGTGCCTCTATGTTGTCTCCATGGCATCAAGCCTAGCATGTAGTTCACACATTTCCCTTTCCACTGCTGGATCAGGCATTGGCCTGTCTCTTCTTCTCAACGACATGGCTGGGAAATTTCTCTTTTCCCTGCTACAGGAAGCAAAGAAATTTTTCTGTGCTCTGATACCACAAATGACGCAGACCCCCTGCCCTCAGGCCAAGATCCGCTCAGGATCTTCACTGCAACCACACTGAGGGTTAACCAACCCTTTTGTTCAAGCCGCAAAGTACTTCGGGTTTCAGGGTTTCGCAATCCCTGATGTCGAGATTCTCGACTCTTCCACTTGTCGAAACCCAAAATGCCAAAACGTCAAAATATTTGACCACGTCCTTCGCTGCTGCTGTATCAGGGTTCGCAACTTTGGAAATTTCAGAGAAAGGAACCCTTATCTCTTTTCCCCTAAAGTGTTGAATTTACGAATCCCAACATGTTCATAAATATTTGGCTCCTCAATGGGTTTTTCACCTTTTCGGGGTTTTGGACTTCGTGATTTCACGAATCCTTTCGTGAGGTTTCCTGACTTTCCAATCCAGGAACCCCGAAAGTGTCAACATAGTCTTTTTATGACTATTGATGAAAACTCACCACCTATCCTCTCAAATGTCCTCGGTCTCTAAAGTGGATTTTTGCCGCCTGTCAACTTTCTCGATTTTTGAAACTTGAGCTATCCTCTTGCCACTATTTCTTCTATCCTTTTGAAGCTCCGAAATCTAAAATAGTGGCTATACAAAATTGACGGATGACCATCACCCTCCTGATCCAACAACCCACATGATTTTGGGTTTTCGAGTACCAGGAATTCAAAACTCTCGATCCCAAAACACTTGTCACCACAAATCCTGAATTCCCGAATTTCAAAACACTGAAATGTCGAAACGCCTTCACAAATATTTCACGTTTCACAACTTTGGGATTCCTGATGTGAAGTGTCTTGAATCCTTGTCAACGTGAAAGATGAAACTCTGATCTCCGAAGTGTCAAAATGCCACTTCAAGGATTTTCCAGGTTTCGTAAATCCAGGTTTTTCAATACAAAGGCCCCTGACTCCTTATCGTCAAGACGTTCGCTATTCTGAAACCCAATTTGACGAAATCCCTAAATTCATATCAAGTTCTGTTGTGACTTGCGACTTCGAGTCTTTCACTCCACTATGTCCCTATTGCTTGTCGTCAGGACCTTCGAAATGCCGAACTCCGAAATTATGCAAAATGCCGAAATTTTTCCTCTTCACCTTCATACACAATAATCCATTTCATGCTTCGGGAATTGGAGAAACCAAGGGTTTCATCCAAACTTCGTACTTACAACTCTCGAAATGTTGAAATGATCTTGATGGTCTAATAGTGGTGATCAACGAACCATATTGGATCCTTCCTCTCGAAGGATGAATTCCTCCAATCGCTTAAATTCCCCCGCAGCTCTCCTAGATCCTATAATCCTTGCTATTTCAGAGATTCTCCACAAAGAATTTGGAGAATTTGGATTCTCCTAGACCCTCTGATTCTTCCCTCAAGAACCTCTGCGAAATGTACTAATGTCCCCTCGTTGTGACCTTCCTTCTGCAAGGAAACTTCACTTCGCCTCCCTTTGAATACTTCAAAGGTACTACCCCTTCTGAGCTTCTCTAATAAATTCAAGTCTCGAAAAAGGCCCTCTGTTGACACTCCCTGTGGCAGACCTTCAAATACTGCTGCGTATTTGAACTCTCGGCTTTGTGCACCTTCTACAACAACAGTCTCTCTCTCTCTCTTTCCACCTTAGTTAGCAATCTTCTAATAATTCAACTAGCCTGCAGACACCTTGCATGGCTCTAGTGCTCCACTTGCACTTCTGTTGAAATGAGAACAACGATATCCCTCATGAGATTTCAGAGATGAACTCTAAACCTTTGTCAATGCACACCTTGTGAACGTTTCATTGCACATCTTATAGGAAATTCTCTCACTCAAGAAGAGAAACAATTAAAACTCATTCTCTCTCTCTCTCTCTTAGAGTTCAAACATTCAACATGAAATCATACATACACACCATACCATCACAAAAAATGCATGACAGAGAGAATAAAACAACTTGTAAGCGGACCATTCAACACATACAAACATAAGACACCATAACACCATGAATCTGAATCAAAGCTTCATATATTAATTCAAGATTCTATATATGGGTTCTCCTCTACAACTCTTCTTCTACAACTCTCTTCTTCTCTATGCTAATGTGCTTAATGATCTAATTCTGATTGATACAATGATACAAATATGAGGGTGTCTATAGTCGTTTTCCCTCATGTTCTTCTAAACTGTCTAATCTCTAATTCAAACCTACCTAATTTCATTAACTATGCATAAATGCCTCTACCTCCTATAGATGAGAGCAAATCGCTCACGATCGGTTTACAATATGCAAGTATGCTTCCCTTTAACCATTACATTAATTCTTCAAAAACATTTCCAAACCATGTAAAATGTGTGTTGCACTTTCCAGTGGTCTTCTGCCCTCACGCTCGCTTGGTTGGTTTCTTGCGATGCTCTTGCATCATCTCTCATAATCCTTTCATTACCATATTTATGGATTTGGACATCCTTCTGCAAATTTTTAATGGTCTCTACCATATTCATGTTTTCATCCCTTCCTTCTCCATGTCCATTGGAGTTTGTTCTTTCAATGTTCATATGGACATCCATCCCTCTGATCTCATATTACTAGATGTAATCCCCCTGTTCATCTCTCATTCCTCTATACTCTATGTTGATCTTGATCTGATCTAGTTGTTTTTAACTCTGCAAAATGTGCATCCAACAAAACTTTGTCAGGTGAACTGACTCATCAATTTCATGAAAAATATGAATTATTCTGGTTCAATATTATATCATAATACTTTCTTCTGATTTCCTAAAAATTGAATGCCCAGATAAATTTTCTGGTTGAATAATCATATTCTATTTTCCAAGACCTTTCTAACACCTTTTTCCATGCTCAATTTTGAGCCTTGAGCCGAACATTATGGTTATTTGAAAATTGTCCCTTAATTTTTTTGTTCACTCTTCAACTTGGTGCAATTCTGCACTGTAACTATGCATTTTTGCACCTTATCAATTGGATTTTTAATAGGATCTCAATCGTGTTTCTTCATATACATATTTTGGACATTCTGTCCAAGTTTCACCTCTTTCTGGGTTCTGGGTTTCTAGTTAAAACCTACTGAACTTCTAGGCCAATTAATGTTTTCGATCTAGAATGCGACAGGTACATTCTTTGCCATATTAAATATTTTTAACATGCCTATAATTTTAATTCAGCTCTAGGAATGTCTTCTATGTTTCAATATATTTTCATAGACTTCTCATGCACCTCAATATGATTCCATAGAAGAAATTTATGGTCCTTCGAAGTTATTTGGGTCTTAAAATTTACCCTCCATTGTTTGTCCTGTAACTTCCTCATAAAAGATTCGTTTGACAAACCATTTACACATTACAAATCTCTCTTCGATCTCTTTCATTTGAACTCCAGAGACAAAGTGTATCAAGACTTTGGTACACTTTGTTCTCAGGTATTTTAATAGCTAAAAACGTTGTTTAGGGCCTCAAAAATGTGTTGCAAGAAGATGACCTTCAAACGGTATACAATGTAGCAGAAATTCGTTGGTTTTCCACTATTGTAGACCATCCAAATGACTTCGTGTGCAAAATATTGATCATGTACACCCATACTTAGTATGCAAAGCAACACCATAAGGTAGCACATGCCACGCTCACCTATAACCAATGTGGATCACTTCTTTGTCGTGCCAATAATTGTTGCACACTACTTTTGTGTCATGCACCAATATCCCTCGCACACAAATTTGGTTCATGCACTAAAACTTGTTGCATGCAATTTGTTGTTTGTGGAGCCTGATTATCTTCCTTATTCAAAGGTATTTGTTTTCATATGTGTTTATACCCAATGATGAATTTACACCCCAAAAGAATGTACACTCATCCACGCAGGGGAGTGCAAGGAGGGGTTACCCCCCTTGCAGGGTCCGGGGGGGGGGGCTATTGACGCAGACCCCTAACCCTCGGGACAAGTTCTATGCAAGATCATTTTAAACCTTCCCCCTTGAGTCAAATTCATTCTTCGATTCCCCACAGAGAATCCTACACACACACAATGGTGTTTTTCCACAAGTCCTTATGAGTATGCCCGCGTGATTACACACAAGGCATCACCCTAATCTTCTGACCATAATAAGATCGCACCCTTCATCGAATCAGGATTCTGGGTTTTGTGATATTGCGATTCCTGTTGTCGAGTTTTTTTGTCTCTTGAACCCCCGAAACCCAAAATGCTGAAATGCCGAATTCTTTTGACTGCGTCCTCCGCCACAATTGCGTCGCGTTTCGTGACTTCGGGAATTCCGGTGCAAAGGACCCCGATTCCTTGTCTTCGAAAACACCAAAATGTTGAATCCCGATATGTTCAGCAAAGGTTATCTCTCCAATGGTTATGAACGGGGCTCTTTCTTTGATTCAGAGTTTTGGACTTCGCGATTTCACGAATCCTGATGCAAGGCTTCTCGACTCTCCAACCTTTGAAACTTCGAAACGGTCAATGGGACTTGACACTACCTGGAAACGAGTACCCGCCACTTATCTTCTCAGCTATCCTCTGTCTCTGTCATGGATTCTTGCCACCTTTCACTCTTCCCGGCTTTTGGGACTTGAACAAACCTTTGACTGTCGCTCCCCTACCACTTCGAAATCCCAAATTCCGAAATGGCGCCTTCTACGGAATCAATGGATAATAACCTCCCTTTAGATCTGACGGACCACGTTATTTTGGGCTTCTGGGTACCAGGAGTTTGAGAATCTCGATTCCAAACCATTGTCTTCTCGGGTTCCTAAAACCCCAAACACCAAAATGCCAAAATGCCACTTCACCAATACTTCGCATTTCACGACTTTGGGGTTTCTTATGTGAAGTACCCCGAATCCTTGTCAATGGGAATGTCGAAACTCTGATCCTCGAAGTGCCAAAATGCCACTTCAAGGATATTTTAGGTTTCATGACTTCAAGGTTTTCAATGAAAAGGCCCCTGACTCTTTATCATCAGGATTTCCGGTATTCTAAATCCCAAATTACCGAAATCCTGAAATTCCACACTTAACAATCCTCCTCCCGATTCAGGAGTTAGAGTGACCAAGGATCTTGGTTTACACTCTAGACTTATGAACTTTGAATCCCTGAAATGATCTGATGGATCAAAACAGATCACAATCAATGGTCCACGTTGATTCCTGATACCAAAGTGATGGGTTCTTCCAATACTTATCCACCTTGCAACTCCTCTAGATCCTACGGTCCTCACAACTTCATGAGTTCTCCATGGAGAAATTCAACCGCTCGTTTCCTCCTTGATAACTTCTGTGAAATGGACCAGCATTCTTCCACTAGAACTTAGCTTCTATGCGACAATTTCGCTCCCTCCCTTTGAACACTTCAAAGGTACTAATCCTCTTGAGCTTTCTCTTTCAAACTCAAGTCTCTCAAAAGGACTCCTGCACACACTCCTTGCGGAAAAATTCCAAATAAACTTGGGTTATTTGATTCTCAACCCTGTGCACTCTTTGTAGTAGTGATCCTTCAATATTTTCCTTAGGTAATAACTTCTAGGGATTTGAATAGGCTGCTCACACCTTGCACAACTTTTGTGCTTCACCTGCACTTCTGTTGGAATGAGAACAACGGTATCCTTCCTGAGCTTTCTGAGATAAAACTCAGAACCCTTGTCAACTCACACCTTGTAGACATTTCACTGCACTCCTTGCAGGAACTCTCTTTCAGGAAGAGAAACAATTGAAACTCATTCTCTTTATTCTCTCAGAGTTCAAACATTCAATATGAAATCATACATTCAACATGGCATTGAAACAAATGCATACAGAGAAACAAAGCAACTGTAAACATAGCATTCAACATGTGTAAGAAGAAAACATCATAACACCATGAATCTGATTCAAATCTTCATATATTAATTCAAAGCTCCTATACATGGGTTCTTCTCTACATCTTTATGCTACAACTCTCCTCTTCTATACTGTGCTAATGATCATAATGTTACAATGATACAAGGGTGAGGGTGTCTATATCTGTTTTCCCTCCTACTCTCTAAACTATCTAATCTATGAATTCAAATCTACCTACTTTCATTAATTATGTATAAATTCCTTTACATTATACAGATGAGAGAAAACCATTGAAGATTTGTTTACAACATGCAAGTATGCTTCCTTTAACTACTACATTAATATCCTCTCATTAATTTTCCAAAAGAAAACATTTCAAAATGTGAAAAATGTGTGTTGTTCTTTTCTAGCTGTCTTCCTCCTTCATGTTCACTTGGTTGGCTACTTACAATGCTCTTGCATCAGCTATCCCCTAGGCTAGGGGGTCCAAGGGAAAGCAGACCCCCAATAGGGCTTTTGGGGAGAGAATTCCCTGATGGGGCTTCGCGAGTGAAGCCCCCGAAGGAAAAATTTCCTTATAAATGTATATTGTAATTTCATTGTAAATATGGACTGTTCATTATAAGGTCTCAAATGTAATGGTAGAATTTATGTTAAGGTTTGTTTCCCTATAAGGAAACCCTCTATTATGAGGGAAATGTATTGTGTCTATGTATCATAGCAAATATTTTATTTTGAGAAAGGAGATAATGAGATAAATAAGAAGAAGTTACACTAGGTTTGTTGTAGGTTGTATCCCTTCATTTGTTGGATAATAATAAAGGAAGGACTTGGAAATTTCTCTAGTGGACGTAGCCCACATTGGGTGAACCACAGATATCTGTGTCTCTATTGTATTATGTATATTTTGTGTTTATTTCCACATTTTTTTTATTTTATTTCTCCATGATCCTATTGTACTAACAACCGGTATCAGAGAGAAAGGTAACTCGTAGGAAAAGAGGGTGCCTGGTTTGAGTGGGAGCAATGGTGGAAGATGGAAAGTTTAGGGTCGAGAAATTTAACGACCAAAACTACCAATTATGGAAGATGAAGATGGAAGATTATTTATATCAGAAGGATTTATTCCTACCATTGGGCAGAATAACAAAGAAGGTGACGACTATGAAGGATGAAGAATGGGAGATTCTTGAAAGAAAGGCTCTAGGAACGATACAGATGAGCCTGGCAGCATCAATGGCTTTCAATATTCCGAAAGAAAAGAGAATGAAGAATTTGATGGATGCATTGGCTAAATTCTATGAAAAACCCTCGGCGTCCAATAAGGTATTTCTAATGAAGAGACCATTTAACATGAAGATGTCAGAAGGCGGGGATATCGTGTAAAAATTTCAGTACAAATTAAGTATTTCCTTCTATTCTCCTGATCTAACAATTATACACCATTATTAAATACATAATCACTTCTACTATTATTCTTGCAGAAAATTAAACCATGATCACAACCACAATCACAAAGCGAAATATTAAGAACACATAACACATAAGTTTTACTAGGAAAGCAGAAAGCTAAAAACCCCACTATCATATATTATGTATATCATGAATCATGAAACAATCTCATACAAAACTCTAATCCAAGATCTCTCAGTACAATACAATCACCTCACACTGTCATACACAAATCAACAAATACATGTGCTAATTCCTATGTCCAGACAGCTTGCCTCCTCTACACAAACTCTGCAATTCAAATTCTCACAATGATGTGAATTTCTTAGTTTGCACATGCTCATAAGCATATTCACTTTATGTGTGATTAAATCATAACTGATAGCCAAACTGTCCCTTTCACCTGTTATCTCAACTGGGTCTCCACTGGATTTGACATTCATGTAGTTAACCATGGTGAATCTTCAGTTGCATGTGAGTTCACTGATTAATGGAACTCTCACTAGTGCATGTTTAGTTACAACTAGTACAATTGATCTTAACTCACTTAACTACACTTATAATTCTATTACAACTCCAACTCACTCAGTTATGAATGAAATAATAGATTGATATTTATTGTCTAATTTATTTAAGGGAAAAGTAAATTAGACACATGTTTCTTGTTGACTTTTCAACACTCCCTCTCAACAAGAAAGGGATTATCCTTCACCCCAATCCTGTCTCTATGATATTCAAATTGTTGGAAATATGGCTACAGCAGAGATGATGCAGATGATCAAGGTTGTCATTGATGGAAATCGATTGTGTATGGTAAACACAGATGCTGAATCTCAGATGTTGAAACGTAGATGCTGAAACACAAATGCCGAATCTCAGATGTTGAAACGTAGATGCTGAAACACAAATGTCGAATCACAGATGTTGAAACGTAGATGCTGAAACACGACTGCTGGAACACGAATGCTGGAACACGACTGCTGGAACACGACTGCTCGAACACGACTGCTGGAACACGACTGCTGGAACACGACTGCTGGAACACGACTGCTGGAACACGA
>ML777646.1:300469-336352 GCA_009831015.1 Picea engelmannii
TTGCTGAACATCTTAAGAAGACGAGGTTTTTTCCCTGGTTGGGTTTCCTCTTGAAAAATCTGTGTCTCGTACTTGTGAATGAATGCTGTGTGTGATTGTTGTTCTTTATACTATCTGCTTTATGTTTATAACTTTGGATTTCACAGTTAAGACTCACTGCCACTAAGATTAATGATTCAAAGTTAAAAAGGAGAGTAAATTGTTAATAAATCTACACTAACTGATTCACCCCCCCCCCTCTCAGTTATTTCATACCTGTAACACAAATTTGCTCCTGGTGAGTGCCTTCGTCAGAATGTCTGCATCCTGATCTTCCATAGGAATGTATTGAAGCAGCATGATCTTGCACTGCACACAATCTCTGAGATGATGATACCAGATATCTATATGCTTAGATATGTCATGAAACACATGATTAATTGAGAGTTTAATGCAACTCTAATTATCACAATAAATCACTGTCAGATCTAAATGAGAACCAAACAAACCAACCAAGATATTCCTCATCCAAATAGCCTCACATGCATCTTGACTTGCTGCCATGTATTCTTCTTCTATTGAACTAAGTGCCATGGATCTTTGTTTCTTGTTTTACTAAGAAATAGCTGTAGATCTGATACTAAAGATCCCCCCCTGATGTGCTCTTTTTGTCTGTTGGGCTGCTTGCCCAATCTACATCTGTGAAGCCATGCAACTTCACCTCATCTGTCTGTCTGTACCATAATCCTTACTCAGATGTTCCCTTCAGATATCTCAGGACATGCTTACCCACCTTCCAAAATAGTTTGGTAGGCTTAACCATCACTTGACTTAGATGGTTAACCGCATAGCAAATGCCTGGTCTCGTGTTCATGAAATACATTAGCGAACCCACTAACTGTTGATAGACAGTAGCATCCACTACCTCTCTAGAAGTAGCATCCTCTTTCCTCCAGTTTCATAGAAGATGAGTATCCATGGGTTTGCAGCCCTCCATGTGAAACTTATGCAGTATCTCCCTTGCATACTTTCCTTGAGACACAAAAATTTCACCATCTCACTGCCTTATTTCCAATCCAAAGAAATGATGAAGAAGGCCCAAATCCTTCATATCGAACTCCTTTGCAAGGTCATCCTTGCATGAGCGTATTAGCTGCTCATCACCAGTAAGTATTAAATCATCAACATAAAGCATAATGATTGAAAGCTTACCCTCCACCACAATTTGGTATAGGTTTGCATCCGCTTCATTTTTGGTGAATCCCAATCCGGTGAAATAGCTGTCTATCCGAGTGTAAAAAGCACGGGGTGCTTGCTTCAGGCCATGCAATGCTCTCTTGAGTCTGCACACATGCAACTCTCTGTCAAAGGTCTCAAAATCTTCTGGTTATTCAATGTACACTTCTTCCTCAATGATCCCATTGAGGAACACAGTTTTTATATCCATCTGATGAAAGCACTAGCTCATCTGCGCTGAGAGTACAAGGATGGATCTTATGGAAGAGTACCTTACGACAGGTGCAAAGGTATCATCATAATCTATCCCCTCAATTTTTGAGAAGCCCCAGGCCACAAACCTAGCCTTGTATTTCTCCACACTCCCATCAGCAGCTTGATTTATCTTGTAGATCCATATCGAACCTACCACTGATTTATCAATCAGTCTTGGGACAATTTCCCATCCACTGTTTTTCACAATGGAGTCATACTCCTCTACCATAGAATCAACCCAAGTGGGGTCCTGCACTGCTTATTGAAAGTAATATGGTTCAATCACAATACATTTTCTCATGAGAGCCATGTATCCAACAAATTGATTAGGAGACTATCTCTATCTGCACCGTGAAGTAGGGGTTCCTACATTCTGTGCAACATCTAGTCTCAATCTGTCAGCTTCTATGGTGCGCTTTCTGCCATTTCTGATGGATGGATCTACTTGAGTGGTTTCCTCCACTCCATGAACCTCTTGATGTGGCTGATCCACATCTTGAGACTCATCTTTGGGAACCAGTAGTTTCTCTTCTGCATGCAAGTTTAGCTCCCTCTCAAGTGACAATCGCATGGATTTCCCCTCATCGAATTGTATATCTCGTCGCATAACAGTCATCTTACTGTTCGGAAAATACACATGATAATTATGGGGTGTTTCTGTGTACCCCAAAAATATCCCAACTTCAGCAGTTGGTTCCAACTTCTTCCTAGAATCCTTGGTCACATGCACATAAACAGATGAGCCAAAAATTTTAAAATGAGAAACATCATGTTTCCTACCAGTAAAAACTTCTTCAGGTGTACTCATGCAAAGTACTCTATGAGGACAATGGATCTGCACATAAACCATAGTATTGCATGCTTCTACCCACAAATCCATTGGTAGGCCCTGATCATGCAACATTGCTCATGATGCACCCACTATCATTCTTTTCTTTCACTCCGCGACCCCATTTTGTTGTGGGTTATGAGGCACTATGAGTTCTCTTCGAATTCCTTCTCTATTGCAAAAGTCTTTGAATTCATTAGAGATGCATTCTCCACCATTATCGCTCCTTAGAGCCTTCACTTGCTTCCCCAACTCTTTCTCCACCAATGCTTTAAACTCATAGAACTTTGAGAATGTTTGATCCTTCTTTTGCATGAATAATATCCAGCATTTACGAGAAAAATCATCAACAAAAATAACATAATACCTATGTTTTATTGTTGAAGCAACTGAGAATGGTCCACACACATCCGTGTGAATTCTCTCCAGGATAACCAAAGCACGGTTCTCCTTTTCATGAAAGGTGGACTTTACATACTTCCCCAGGGTGCACCCCTTGCATTGATCTAACTGAGCAAGTGTTCCCCTTGGAAGTCCAATAGATATTTGCTGCATGATTTTCAAGGCTCCATGATGAATATGGCCCAATATCATGTGCCATAATTCACCCTCATCCTAGCTCACCACTTTTTCTACTTGCCTATCATGGCACTGCAACCATATACCTACAACATGTAGAGATTCTTAACTCGAATCCCTATCTCCTTGACTTGAGCTATTGCTTTATGTTGTAGGTAGGCTTTTCCACTACTAAAAACAACATCATAGCCTCTGTCCTCCAACATTGTGACTGAAACTAGATTTTTCTTCAGACCTGGAACATGCATAAAATTTTTCAATTGAAATGGTTTATTTGAATCCCTCTAAAAGGTAATTGTACCAATACCAGTTGCACTATATCATCCATCATTTCCCATCTCTATATGCATTCTAAGATCTTTCTCCTCCAAGTCAATGAAAGACTCTTTATCTTGCATCATGTGGAAGGAAGTGCCACTATCCAAATACCACACTAATCCTGATGCACTTGAAGTCATGCATGTGATCAAAGCGAAGTCAAGTTCAAATTGTGAGACAAGAGCTTCACCAGTTGCAGCTCCAAAAACCGTCTTGTTCCTCTTCTTCTGTGGACAGTTAGTATCAAGATGCCCATGTTCGTGACAGTGAAAACACTTCACTTTGGACAAATCCAGCTTCTTGACTTTAGACTCTGATTTTGGATGGAATTTATTCCCTTTCCCTTTCCTTGCCTTGGCAATCAAATAAAAATCCTCTTCATCATCACTCTTGGATGAAGATCCATTTCTGGTGTTCCGCCTGAGCTCCTCTTGCACTAGATTTGACCATAGTCGTTCCCAATATGGAAATTTTTCACTTCCATTGGCAGATTCTTGATAACTGTGCCAACTCTTAGGAAGCCCTAGGAGTACCAAGCTCACCAAATCATCAACAACAAATTTTATTCCCACACTTCCAAGATCATACTGACATTGGAAAAACTTCACGAGATATTTTGGAATGGTGTCGGCCTTTTCCATCTTGATCTTCCTGAGTTTATATTTGAGCACCAATTTCCTATGGTCGCTACTGTTTTGGAACAAATCCATCAAAACCTTCCACATTGCATGTGGTGTGGTTTTCCCATGTAGACTTGAGACAATGTGGTCTCGTACTCCCTCCAATAGAATCCTCCTAACCTTTGTCACTTTCTTTTTCCATGCATCAAGATTTGCAGTATCTGTCGCATCCGGCTTAGGAACATATCTGTTAATGTAATCCTTCAAGCCATTGTCTTTGAGTACTGCCTCCATCCTTTCCTTCCAAGCAATGTTATTAGAGCTTTCCTTTAGTGCATACTCCAACCTCAAGCCATTGAAAGACATTTCAATCTTGAATCAACTGTCACACCAAGAAAATATTGCAAATTCGAATGTTATCCAACCACCAAAACTCAACTGTTGCAATCCCTCTTTCCCTGGGAGGTTTGCACCCCACCTGAGAGTAGCCTGAGGGAAGTTCGCACCCCACCTGTGTATATCCTGTGAACTTGACTGAGAGGTTCACACTGTAATACACTATAGGGTGAGGGGAGTTCACACCTCTCCCTTGAGTAGCCTACGAGAATGCTCAAGAATTTCGCACCCTGCTTTTGAGTAGGGTGCGATAATTTCTTCTTTGAGAACTGAACGTATTCTATAGTACTAAATTTCACACCTTGCTAGAGATGGGACCTATGAGAATGAAATTATTTTTGCACCTCACTTCCTTAGCTTTGTGGCCTCCATGGCTCTGATACCATGTAAAAATTTCAATACAAATTAAGTATTTCCTGTGATTCTCCTGATCTAACAATTATACACCACTGTTAAATACATAATCGCTTCTACTATTATTCTTGCGAAAAATTAAACCATGATCACAACCACAATCACAAAGTGAAATATTAAGAACACATAACACAGAAGTTTTACTGGGAAAGCGTAAAGCTAAAAACCCCACTATCATATATTATGTATATCATGAATCATGAAACAATCTCATACAAGACTCTAATCCAAGATCTCTCAGTAAAATACAATCATCTCACACTGTCATAAACAAATCAAAAAATAGATGTGCCAATTCATGTGTCTAGATAGCTTGCCTCCTCTACACAAACTTTGCAATTCGAATTCTCACAACGATGCGAATTACCTAGTTTGCACATGCTCATAAGAATATTCACTACATGTGTGATTAAATCACAACTGATAGCCAAATTGTCCCTTTCATCTATTATCTCAACTGGGTCTCCACTGGATCTGACATGCATGTAGTTAAACGTAGTGAATCTTCAGTTGCATGTGAGTTCACGGATTAACTAAACTCTCACTAGTGCATGTTTAGTTACAACTAGTACAACTGATCTTAACTCACTTAACTACACTTATAATTTTGTTACAACTCCAACTCACTCAGTTATGAATTAAATAATAGATTAATATTTATTGTCTAATTTATTTAAGGGAAAAGTAAATTATACACATGTTTCTTGTTGACTTTTCAACATATTGCAGATCATTTAAATGAATTTAATACATTTAGTAATCAACTAAGTTTTGTAAAAGTGGACTTTGATGATTAGTTCAGGGCTCTTATAATATTGTGCTCATTTCCAGAAAGCTGGAATGGCTTGGTCATGGATGTAAGTAACTTTTTCTCTAGTTCAAATACTTTAAAATTTGATTATATTGTTGGTGTTATCCTTAGTTAGGAAATGCGATGGAAAATCATAGGTGAGACATCAAGTAATGTGTTGAACATGGAGAACACGGGAAGACAAAATGATAGAGGAAAGGGCTTAGGGAACCACAGGAATTCTAGGAAGGGAAAATCCAAATTCAGACTTGGAAAGATAGAGTGTTGGAATTGTGGGAATACAGGACATCTGAACAAATACTGTAGAGCTCCAAAGAAACAAAGAGATGGACAGCAGGAGAAAAATCATTAAACAAATGTAAAAGGTGATGTGTTACAAGATGCTTTGATTCTTTCTATAAATAATATTTTTGAGTCTTGGGTGGTAGATTCAGGGGCTTCATTTCATGGCACACCCCATATGAAACATTTTCTATATTATGTTCAAAGTGATTTTGGACAGGTTCATTTGGGTGATGATGCACCATGCAAAATCGTTGGAATGGGAAAGGTAAAAATAAAGAAAAGAACTAGAAACCAATTGTTGTTGAAAGAGGTAATACATGTTCCAAGTCTAAGGAAAAATCTAATTTCAACAGGATAGTTGGGAAGTGAAGGTTGTATATCCATATTTACAGATAAGGTGTGGAAGGTAACCAAAGGATCATTGGTGATAGAAAAATGACAGAAGGTAGGTACATTTTATTTATGTATTGGTAATACTGGCACTTCTATCACTTTAGCTTCTACATGAGTGGATACAACACTATGGCATCATAAGCTTGGACACATGAGTGAGAAGGGGATGCAAATAATTCACAAAATAAATTTTCTACTAGATCTTAAACAAATTGATTTGGACTTCTATAAGAAATGTCTTTATGGAAACCATAAGAGAGTCAGATTCCTCAAGGTCGGAAAAGAAAATAATATTGAAAGGTTAGATCTTGTGCATATAGGTGTATGGGGACCAACTCAGGTATCATCTCTTGGTGGCTCTCATTATTATGTTACCTTTATTGATGATGAAACTAGAAAAACTTGGGTTTATTGCATTTGAAAAAAATCTAATGTTTTTTATACTTTTAAGAAACGGAAAGCCTTGGTTGAGAATGATACAGGAAAAAGGTTGAAGTGTCTCAAACTAGATAATGGAGGTGAATATTGATGATAATTGTTCATACCATGGGATTCATAGAGATAAGACAATTCCAAGTGATCCATATGTATGTTGGTGGCCACCCACCTTTTCCAACTGGCTCAAAACAGTTTTCTGACAATTTTGACAATTTACTATTTTTAGTAGTTTTAACTTCCATGGCCATTTTGAGGGCCTAAATGAAGGTTGTTGGTATCAATATCCTAAATTATATCCAAATGAATTATTGATCCCCAAAAATGAATCTACGCGACAATACCTTTCCAACGAGCTATCACATGCCTAAAATGGAGATCGTATGCAAAAGTTACGACCCTAGGAAGTTGATGTACTAACTTACCCAAACGGGGCCCACATGACTTTTGGCGCTTCATCTCCTAGGGTTAGGTTTTTGGAAGTCTAGGGTTTTTAGAATTCTTGATTATTGTAAAAAGGCCTTCATATCCTCATTGTAACTTTCTTCTTGTGAGTGTGCATTGTCGTCACATCTCTTCTCAGAGATAAGCCACCACCATTCCAGCAAGCTTGTTTCTACTGCATTTGACAGTTTTAACTTATTTTGTTATTAAATAGAAAAATAGTTTTACTGTATATTTGTTATTTTTTGTTAAGCACCTATTAATAATCTGTATTAATTTCATTCTTCTCATAAAATCTAGATCAGTGGTATCAGAGCGGTCTGCTCCTTGTCGTCTTAATGCATGTCCCCAACAAGGTCGGAGTACAAAGAGTTGGGTCTCGAGCTTGTTTCTATTAAGGAAAGAAGATCTCGTACGACCAAGCAACCTCCCATGGAAGGAGAAAATAAATATGATGGGCCAAGAGATCCTTTCAAACAGTTGATTGAGGAAACCCTCATGCAACAGAGGAACAGGATGATGGATAGTTTCGCGCAAATCCTTCGACAACTACCAACATGCGATGCATCTTCTTTGAACGAAGGCGCTGCCCCCTTCCAGGTACAAATAAACATCGATATTACTATATTTGAAGGTCAAATAGATGCATATGTTGTAGACAAGTGGTTGAATCTACTAGAAGGGTATTTTTCTATCCATAACTTTTCGAATAAAGAAAATATTACTTTTGCGCTCCTCAAAGTCCTTCCCCATGTCAAAGATTGGTGGGAAACTTTTTGTGAGAAAAAGGAAATAGAGGAAACCTCATTATTTTCAGTCATAGCCACCTGGGAATCCTTCAGGGATGCTATTAAGGAACAATACTACTCTATCTGAAGTTATGACAACTTGTATACTAAATGGACCACACTGCGGCAAGAAAGAGACCTAGTAGTGCCAGATTTCACAAATATCTTCCATACCTTATGCACCAAGTTGGGTATAAAATATTTAGAGTGACATATGGTGCTCAATTATAGTGGTGCTCTGCATAGATACATCCATACCGAAATGGATTTTTTGGACATCTCATCATTAGGCGCAGCCTACCGATATGCTGTCAAAATCGAGCAGAAGCTCAAACAAAAGACGCAGCAATTTGGGCCTGGGAAACCCTCACAAAAAAAGATAGGAAAGGGTGACCCCAACCCACCGAACAAAGGACAGAGAAAATATGGACAATATCAGGACAACAAGTCCAAGCAGCAAGCAGTGAAGGACACTGGAAAGACAAAGAAAGATATCGGGAAGTGGTGTGACTTCTATAAGAGCCCTTGGCATAACATTGCTGAATGTTGCTCAAAACAGTCACTGGTGGCCAAAGTGAATGCCTCTGAATCAGATGCAGATTATGACTCTGAGCCAGAACTAGAAAGCGGAAGATGGATCATTGATGTGGAACACAGTGCCATCGTTGCTACCACTAAGCTCTAGCTTGGTGAACCAGACGAGCCAGAAGAAGGAGAGCGCCTCTTCCATTCATAGATGTGGGTAAAAGGCACCCTACTGTACGTCATCGTTGATAGAGGTAGCTAGAAGAACCTCATCTCAACAAAGGTCATCAAGCGGCTGGCCCTGCTAACAACGCTGCACCCACAACTATACACCATTGGATGGCTCCGCCAAGGAAGCGATCTTCACGTTAGCCAATAATTTCGACTGTCATACGGTATCAAGCCCTTCAAAGATGAGGTATTGTGTGATGTTTCTCCTCTCGAAGTTTGTGATGTTCTTTTGGGACAACCTTATTTATGGAAACATCATGTTTTATATGAGTCTAGGCCTCATAGTGTTATTATTACTTTGAATAGGAAATTGTACAAGATACCCGAGGCAGTCCCACCTAGTGCTATTTCCTTGATCTCTGCTAAGCAATGTAGGAAGCTCATCTCTCAGATGGGGAATTTTGTCTCCTTCGTGATTCGCTCTCAGAATAAGCAAAGATCACAACCACATCTAGGGTCTTTGTGACCGACCTCTCCACACAACAGAAGCAAGTAGATAATGTCGTGGAAGAATACTTGGATATATTCTCCTCACCTATAGGGGTACCTATGCACTGTTAGGTCAAGCACCTCATCGATATAACCCCCGATGCACCGCTACCCAATGGGCCAGTCTATCATCGCTCTTTTTTAGAGAATGAGAAGATCAAGCGATAGATCCAAGAACTGCTCCACAAGGGGCACATATACCCTAGCTCATCACCTTATGGGAGCCCAATTGGGTTGGTACAGAAGAAAGATGGAACTTGGTGACTCTATATTGATTACCGGGATCTAAATAAAATCACAGTCAGAAACTGGTACCCGATTCCCTGAATCGATGACCTACTTAATCAACTCACAGGGGCCAAATACTTCAGTAAGATTGATATGAAGTCTGGCTACCACCAGGTCCCCATAGAAAAAACAGATGTATGGAAGACCACCTTCGAGTCAAAGGAAGGCCTTTTTGAATGCTTGGTTGTGCCCTTTGGTTTGACAAATTCTCCTTCCACTTTCATGAGGATGATGGACAATATCTTGCAACCATTCACCAATACTTTTGTATTGGTGTATCTGGATGACATTCTAATCTACAACAAGACTTAGGTCGAACACTTGCAGCATATTCAGTAGGTTTTGCACACTTTGTGACAACACAAGCTATACGCAAACTTGAAAAAATGCTCCTTCGACATGGACAAGGTCCATTACCTAGGATACATCATTGATCAACATGGCATACATGTGGATCTAGCCAAGATCCAAGTCATCCATGACTGGCCAGCCCCAACAACACTCACTAAGATTTGAAGCTTCTTGGGCCTTGTCAATTTCTACCGTAGGTTCGTGTTGGGTTTCTCCCATATTGCATGGGCCCTCATTCAAATAAACAGGGGTGGTGGTAAGGTGAAATTTGTGTGGGGCCGGTCCCAACAAAAAGTGTTCGATGATTTGAAGCAGCGCTTGTGATCATCCCTAGTACTTTCACTACCAGACCTTCAACATCCTTTTGAGATCGAGACAGATGCTTCAGACTATGTTGTGGGTGTCGTTCTCACTCATCACGGCCACCCTGTGGCCTATCATAGTGAGACACTTTCAGACATTGTCCGTAAGTACCCTACTTACGACAAAGAAATGTACTCCATTATGAAAGCATGACGCCAGTGGAGACATTACATTCTTGAGAAGGAGATAGTCATCCACACTGATCATAAGCCATTGCAATTCATGCAGACACAGGGAAAATTGTAGAATGACCACCATCAAAAGTGGTCCACATACTTGCAGCAGTTCCACCTCAACATCAAGTATAAAAAAGGAAGCACCAATCACGTCGTTGATTTCCTCAGTAGACTGCCAGTCGCGGCACTCACCATGGTGCTAGAATTTTGCGACCATGAGACATCTGGATGGCCCCAACTCTATGAGATAGACCCCGACTTCGCCACCACCTTCCAACTGTTGGGTGCAAATGCAGTTGTCGATAATTTCCATCTTTAGGATGGTTTGTTGTATCATCTGGGCCATATCTGTTTTCCATCAAGTGAGCAAGTGAAGCTGATCTAGGAATCCCACTACAGTCGGGTGGCAGGATACTTCAGCATTGAAAAGACAGTGGCGATGCTACAAAAAAATTTCTATTGGTCGAAACATCGACAGGAGGTCAACAAGTATATTAGGTCCTGCACTGCCTACATTATTGTCAAAATGACCACTAATAAATAGGGCCTATACACCCCTCTTCCTACTCCTGACAGGCCATGGCAATCCATCTCAATGGACTACATGTCGGTCCTCCCATCCACCAAGCGTGGAAATGATTATGTTTTTGTGGTTGTTGATCTCTTTTCTAAGATGGTGATTCTGGTTGCCTGCAAGAAGAGCATCAAAGAAGAGGCCACTGCCAAGCTCTTCTTTGAATGAGTCTGGGTACATTTTGGAATCCCATAAACCATTGTCTCAAATCGGGATAGTCGATTTCTCAACACATTCTGGTTGAGCCTCTGGTCATTGTTGGACATCAAGCTCACCAAATCCATGGCCTTCCACCCCTAGACAGATGGCCAAACCGAGGTTGTATATAGAATGATTGTGCATATCCTTCACATGTATAATTCAAAGCACCCTCACACATGGGACGAGAGCCTTCCCTATGTCCAGCATAGCTACAACTGAGCCCTGCATAGCTCAACCAAACATAACCCCTTTCAAGTGGGGTTCGGATTCCAGCCATTGGGACCCATAGATGTTGCACTTCCCCTTATGGTCACCTCGACCGACTCATCTCCTGCTCCAATTGAAGATTAAAAAGGCACCCGGTTCATTAAGTGGATCCAACACATCCGCCAACAGGTTTAGGATATCCTACAAAATTCCAATGACAAGTACAAACAACGCCATGATCAACATCGGGTGACGCATAAGTTTCAGGTGGGCAACAAAGTTTGGTTGCACTTGCAGAAAGAATGCCTTACGGGATGCCATCGGAATCTTTGCCCACTCCTTTATGAGTTGTACACTATCAGCAAGGCCATGGTGGATAATTATTTTTAGCTCAACATTCCTTCCTTCCTTGGTCTGCACCCAGTGTTCAATGTGGATCTCCTTCGCCCTTATTTCCCACCATTATTGGACACCTCAAAAGTAGCAGAACAACTAACACCAACAGAGCTCAACCCCGACTACCTACAATAGGCATCCAATGATCAAATCATGGACAGACAGATCAAGGGCACTCGACAACAAAGGATCTAGCTTTATCGAGTCATCAAAGTAGGACAACTCCTGCACCAAGGCAAGTGGCTCACCTGGGGCCAAATTCAACAGAAATTTCCTCATCTGATGGGGAACCTCAATGCAATGGAGACCATTTCTTCCTAAGGAAGGATGATTTATCCATGTGGATATCAGTGGCCACCCACCTTTTCCAACTGGCTCAAAACAATTTTCTGACAATTTTGACAATTTACTATTTTTAGCAGTTTTAACTTACGGGGTCATTTTGAGGGCCTAAATGAAGGTTTTTATGGATCGATATCCTTAAATATATACAAATGCATTATTGAGCCCCCAAAATGAATCTCCTCGATGATACCTTTCCAACGGGCTATCACACGCCTAAAACGAAGATTGTATGCAAAAGTTATGACCCCAGGAAGTTGATGTACTAACTTACCCAAACGGGGCCCACATGACTTTTGGCGCTTCATCTCCCAGGGTGAGGTTTTTGTATGTCTAGGGTTTTTGGCATTATTTCTTATTATAAAAATTCCTTCAGAGCCTCATTGTAACTTTCTTCTTGCGAATGCGCACTGTCGTCACATCTCTTCTCAGAGATAAGCCATCACCATTCCAACAAGCTTGTTTCCGCTGCATTTTACAGTTTCAGCTTATTTCGTTATTGAATAGAAAACCAGTTTTACTTTATCTCTATTATTTTGTGTTAATCACCTTTGAATAATATGTATTCATTTTGTTCTACTCATAAAATCCGGATCACCAATAACACCACAAGAAAATGGTGTGTCAGAAAGGATGAATACGACAATCATGGAGCATGCAAGGAGTATGATATTTCATGTTGGTTTTCCCTTATAGTTCTGGGAAGATGTTGTAGATACTATTGTTTACTTATTAAACATAGGACCTTCAATCTCTTTGGATGGTATAATTCCAGAGGAGGCATGGAAAGGTAAAAAGGTAAACTAGTTTTTTTGAAGACTTTCGGTTGTGAAACATTTTTCCTTATTGATAAAGAAAATAGAACAAAGCTTGAGGAAAAATCGAAGAAGTGTACCTTTATTGGATATGGTGTTAATGGTTTTGTTTATCTCTTATCGTATTATGAAAATAAAAAAATCATTAGGAGTAGATATTTCATATTCAATGAGAAGGTCATGTACAAAGATCAGTTGCAGGGAAAGAAAAAAGAAAAAGAAAAACCAGAATACACAGTGCTTGATGAGATCATTGAAAAATAAATTCCAAAGGAACCAAAACATAAAAATGTACAACAACAGGAGAAATAGGTACCTCAAACTCTTGCAAGTGTGGTTAGAATATCTACCAGGTTAAGTATACCCCCTCAATGATACTCTCCTTCATTGTATTATTTATTGATGACTGATTCTTGTGAAACATAATGTTATGAAGAGGCAATTTAGGTAGACAACAAAAATAAGTGGGAGCAAGGCATGAAATAGGAAATGGATTCCTTGGTAAATAACCATACTTGGGACTTGGTTCAATTTCCTGCAAGAAAAAGAGCATTGCAGAATAAATGAGTTTACAAGTTGAAGGAAGAAGATGGAGGAAAAAAATGGTACAAGGCTAGACTTGTTGTAAAGGGGTTTGCACAAAAGAAAGGTATAGATTTTAATGAAATTTTTTCTCATGTTGTTAAAATGACTTCAATTAGGACTATTTTAAGTCTTGCGGTAGTACAAGATTTGCATCTTGAACAGTTAAATGTAAAAAAAACTTTTCTCCATGGGGATTTGGAGGAAGAGATTTATATGTAGTAGCCATAGGGGTATGATGTCAAAGGGGAGGAGAATTTGGTATGCAGGTTGAAGAAGAGCTTGCATGGACCAAAGAAAGCTTCAAGGAAGTGGTATTTGAAGTTTGAAAGGTTTATGAGAGAACATGGTTATAGTAGATGTCATTCTGATCACTGTGTTTATTTTAAAAAGCTAGAAAATGGAAGCTTTATTATCTTGCTATTGTATGTAGATGACATGCTTGTTGTAGGGTCTAATATGCAAGATATAAATGTGCTCAAAAAGAAAGTAGATAATTCCTTTTTTATGAAGTATTTGGGTGCTTCAAAGAAAATCCTTGGTATGAGAATAAAAAGAGATAGGTAAAATCACAAATGGACATTGTGTCAGGGTGAGTACATAGAGAAGGTGTTCGAGAGGCTTATAATGCAAAATGATAAACCAGTTAGTACACCTTTGGCCAAACATTTCAAATTAACTAAGGAAATGTGTCCCAAGACACAGGAGGAGATAGAATACATGTCTAGGGTCCCTATTCATCAACAATTGGCAACTTGATGTATGCGATGGTTTGCACAAGACCAGATATTGCACATGCAGTGGGAGTTGTTAGAAGGTATATGAACAATTTAGGTAAAGAACATTGAGAGGAAGTAAAGTGTATTCTCGAGTATTTGAGAGGTACTTCTACTCATGCATTATGTTTTGGAGGTTCAAAAACTTTTCTACAGGGATATGTTGATTCATATATAGAAGGTGATAAATATAGTAGGAGGAGCACCACAGGGTATGTTTTTACTATAGGTGGAACAATAGTAAGTTGGATTTTGAAACTAGAAAATGTGGTTGCACTTTCCACAACAAAAGAAAAGTATGTTGTTGTTACAGAGGCTAGTAAATAAATGATTTGGTTCCAAAGGTTTACGGAGGAAATGGGAAAGAAGAAGGAGAATAATAGGTTGTATTGTGACAGTGAGAGTGACATTCATCTTGCAAAGAAATGATCCTTCCATTCAAAGACTAAGAATCTATAGATGAGGTAACATTTCATAAGATCCATCTTGGAAGCTAGACATTTGAAGTTGGAAAAGATACACACTAGCTAGAATCCTAGAAACATGTTAACAAAGGGAGTAACCAGGGATAAACTGAGTTCTTGTTCAAGTTCAGGTGGTCTTCAAGCATGAAGGTGAAGATGAGAAATTTTCCAGGTCTAAGAAGAGTCATAGTCCAGTAGATACAACAATGATCGAGTTGTTGAGATCAGTCTCGAAGTGAGATATTGTTGGTTTTGGAGCCTTGTTATATTCCTAATTTAGAGGTCTTTGTTTTCTGCCATGTTTATACCCCATGAAGAATTTACACCCTAGAAGAATGTAAAATCATCTGTGCAGGGGAGTGTAGGGGAGGGTTACCCCCCTTGCGGGGTCCAGGGGCGAGCGGACCCTTGGTGGGGGTTCTGGGGACAACGTTCCCCGATGGGGGTTCGAGAGCGAAGCCCCTGAAGGAAAATTTTCATTGTAAATTTATATTGTAATTTCATTGTAAATATGAACCATTCATTATAAGGTCGCATATATAACGATAGAAGTTATGTTAGGGTTTTATTCCCTAGAAGGAAACCCTCTTTTATGAGGGAAATGTATTGTGGCTATGTATCATAGCGAATATTGTATTTTGAGAAAGGAGACTATGAGAGAAAGAAGATGAAGTTACAACAGGTTTGTTGTAGGTTGTATCCCTTCATTTGTTGGATAATAATAAATGAAGGACCTGGAAATTTCTTTGGTGGATGTATCCCACACTGGGTGAACCACATATATTTGTGTATCTATTGTATTATGTAACCTTTGTGTTTTATTTCTGCATTTGTTTTATTTTATTCCTCTATGATCCTATTTTACTAACACAATTATTTTGTTGTGCGCTAATATTCTACGCGCATTGCACTTTACGTGTTGCACCATGCCAAAGTTTATTATGCCCCCACCACACACCACTACTTCATGTGCACCATTAATTAAATTGTTGTGTGTCAACATATACCCACATTACGCGCGCACCAACAAAATTCCTCTGCCCTCTGTCAATGTTGCGCACACCACATGCGCCATTATTATGCATGTGCCCACACGGGTGCTAGTATTACTTGTGTACCACTCAATCCACACTGTGCAATGCTAAATTTAGTGCGCACACCCACGCACCAATATTTTTCGCGCAATGTCACTGCACTGCGCAACACCAAATTTTAGCACGCACTCCAGCATGCCAGTATTTTTCCACGCAATGCCACTCTACACCACGTGGCACCAAATTTTAGTGCACACAGCCGTGTGCCAATATTTTTCCACATATCACGATATTTTCACTATGCATTATTCATTTTTAGTGCACCCACCTACACACATTCATTTTTATGCACATCAATTCCTCGTGAATTCTGATGTAGAAATTCAGGCTTTTGCCTAACGTTTTCCCAATTTTTACCATAGAAATTCTGCAACTATGAAATTTGTTAAATTTCACCCTAATAACACCAATTCAACCTCTGCAACAACAAATCATTGTTGGTTGACATTTCTGGAACGAATTTTTCCCAAACTCAATTCACAAATTGAGAATTTTAAATGAACTAATCTCGCTCCATCAATCATGGCTTCCATGTAACTTCAAATTAGACCCATTCTAGGTCTGAATTTTCTAGAATAGATATTAAATCAAGAATATCTCACCACTTGGAAAAATTTCTCAATTTTCCCATGAATATAATAACAAAAAGTGGGGATTTTTCCCAAATCCACATCGTTGCTTCTAAATTTACCATGGACACTCTATAACTTGTAATTTGGCCACTTTGAAATCAATTCCCTGTGGAATTTCACTTCAACTCAACTTCCTCGGCCCATCCAGGCTCAATTTTGAAAACTGAAGCTATGATACCATATTGTAACATCCCCAACATTTAACTAGGCTATGTCAGGTAACATTTTTCGAACTATATGCAAATTAAAATATATACACACATAAACGCTTGTGTAACTTTATATATATAAATTAAAAAAGACAAATACATTTTGTAAATGCACATACTCACACGGAAATAACAGTAAACATATACATGCAACATAGACAAGAAATACCCATAAATATAAAGACAGGTATCAACCACACACGGGAAAAACACATAAAAAGAAACGCATAAATAATAATACAGCATATAAATTAACACACAATTGACACTTATCTTTGTAATAGTATCACCAACTATGTGAATACCTTCCATGAACCTCCCACCCTTATACCACACTGTTGAGCACTCTCAGTAGTGGCTCATCCCTGAGCTAGGACTAAACTCCACATGAGTAAAGGGATTCCTAACCAAGCTGATGTATCTAAGACAACAGGAAATACTCTGTCACATGTGCCAACTCAAACTAACATCCTACAGTACCTCATTCCACACATACCTATCCCACCCCAGGAATTGTTCCCCTTCTCTGCTCAATAGTCCCTCTACTTCCCCACTTCCCTTCCAAGGCTTCAATAATAGGTCAAACATGAAGTCTTAGAGCTTTGTAGCTACAATTTATCACTTTTGGGAATCAATTCCCAACAATTCTCTCACCTAGAGAGAAATTTCTCATAGGCCTGACAACCCACCTCTTTAATATCTCACGGACATGATAACTCTCTTCTTCAGTCCAGATCCCAAGCTAACCAGGTATAGATATAGATATGGGTATGGATATGGTATTGGTTCAGGTATGGATAGAGGTATAGGGAGGTACGAAGGACAACTGAATGAGTGAATGAATGACGAGGGAATGGTTGAATGAATGCGAAAGTGAACTAAGTCTAGACTATATGTATTCTTGTTCCCAACTTGACACTTGTCATGTTGAGAGCTACTTTGGTCCACTTGTCCCCATCCTTAGAACTTAGGATATAATGATTATCCATAATTTATACTTTAAGGAATATTAATATAATATTCATTTTTGGCTTAAGCTCTCTATCATAGCCGCTTATCCTTAATGTTTAGCCCCCCATTTTCCTAACTAGTGGAGTTTAGCCCCCCATACTCTTATATCATGTTCGATCTACACGCAACGATGTATTATATTAATGATGAGACATATACACAAATACGCTCATCGACCCTTAGTATCTAGGCTCTTTGGTGTAATTCAAAACACAATCCTCCTAGCTTATAATAACTGGCTCACCAGCCTATAAAACAAAACATATACACAAAGGCTCCCTGGCCTCAAAATCACGTGCACTTAAGTTTCTTGCGTGCAGTATCCTGGAATGTTCACACTTCATCATTTTAGTGTGTAGTACATGTGCGCACTATACCATGGAAAGTGCATACAAAATTGATATCAAACAACTCACCGACTTAAGTACATTTGCATTTACATTTACAATTGGGTTTGGCCTAGGGGTATTACAATATGCAAAAAAAAAGAAGCATTTTAGTATTGTTATGTTGCTCATTTTTAGCTTTGGGAAGCCATCTTCCTCTTAGAAAGATTTGAGGATCCATTGCAAGTGTTAGAGCTCTCTCCTCTTGAGTAGTTCATTACTATTTTCTTCACCATTTTCATTTGTTAGTCATTTATAGTAGAAATAAGACTTTCTACTTGGGGACTCAAGAGTCTTCCCAAGGAGGGAGAGGGGACTCATAAGTTCCCATATTTATCCAAGGATTATCAATTCAAATATAAATTTACTTGGTATATCTCTCTTGTGTTTTCTTTGTGCATTCATTTCAAGTTATTATTTTCTTAGTTTAGATTTACTTCCTTATTGTTTATCTCTTGTTGATTTATGTTATTTGAGCTAATAGCCAAGTAACTCTTTGTTGTTCTTTTTGTATAGCTTAAATAGATAGTTAAGAGACTTCTTTTTGGTCACTCTTGTGAAAAAAGGAACCCAACACTCCTCAAATGGATTGATCTTTCTATATTTCTAGTATACCTGAACATTCACAATAATATCTTTGATGAACCAAGAAAAATAACAAAGAAAGAGAGAGCTGCCAAAATTGACACCAAAAAATCCAAGAAATATATTCTATTAAAAGGATTGCAAAATGATCTCCAATCATTCCCAACCATTTGGAATGAGAGAAGAGATTTTATTTACAAAGGAGGATTCTATATCATTCTTATTCATTGTTAATTGTTTTCCCTAAATTTATCCTATGAGACTAACAAAAGAGACTTTTCATCCACACAAAGAAGGTGAATAAGACAATACAAAATCAAATGATGCCAGAAGTGCATAAAATCTTCATGGTATAGTAAGGAACACAATCTTCTCATATAATGGTCTACATCTGGTGAAAAAATGTTGGGTACACTAAAGTGAATATGAGGTGTAACTAGTGGCTCCAACTTGGGCACATGCACTCATCTAGAGAATGCATGAGAACTCAAGATTTTGGGAAACCTCCAGACCTAAAACATGCTCAACCAATGTATATTAAATACATGGGAGGGTAGAGACAAAATTTCCCTTTACCCTTCCCTAAAAGAGAAATAAATCCATGCATAAATGAAACATATGTCCAAGTACAAGTTACTAGCACAATATCCCAAAGGATAATACATACATGTAAGGTGAATAAGACAATACAAAATCAAATGATGCCAGAAGTGCATAAAATCTTCATGGTATAGTAAGGAACATAATCTTCTCATATAATGGTCTACATCTGGTGAAAAAATGTTGGGTACACTAAAGTGAATATGAGGTGTAACTAGTGGCTCCAACTTGGGCACATGCACTCATCTAGAGAATGCATGAGAACTCAAGAATTTGGGAAACCTCTAGACCTAAAACATGCTCAACCAATGTATATTAAATACATGGGAGGGTAGAGACAAAATTTCCCTTTACCCTTCCCTAAAAGAGAAATAAATCCATGCATAAATGAAACATATGTCCAAGTACAAGTTACTAGCACAATATCCCAAAGGATAATACATACATGTAAGAAACACTTAAATTTTATCAGAAAACAAAAAATAAATGCAGAAATTGATAAAAGGAAATCACAGAAGTAGGAAATGGTAAGAAAAGTCACTATAGTACAATGATTCCCAGTGCGATAAAAAATTACCTTCATAGAACATTTTTAGAACTTGACCATTCACAAGTAATAGAATTCACTCACCATCCATATGTATTAAATATAAATAATCATTACCCGCGACATCTTCAATTTTGTAAGGACCCAACCAAAGAATTTCAAACTTACAATTTTTACCAACCTTTTCGATTCCTTTGTTCCAAAAGAGAACACTATCACCTTTCTGAAAAAATTCATTGGTGATCCTTCTTCGTGAACTCTTTCTTTGTATTCTCTTGGATTTGTACCAAATGATCGAAGGAACATCTTTTGGTGTAATCAATTTTGATAAGCTCATCGATTCTACTCTACACTACATATGGATCGGAGGAGAACTGTTTCTTTATATTTGAAATTGGGATATTTAGGTGAATTATAAATGTTACATCAATCTCGTATACTAACTCAAATGGGCTCATTCCAGTGGAACATTTCTTAGTTATTATGTCATCCCATAGAGCATACTTGATCTTGTTATCCCAACTTTTCTTGTTGTCCCCCATTGTCTTCTTAATAATTTTGAACAAATTATTGTTATTTAACTTAGAAAGACCAATTCCTTGAGAGTAATAGTTGGAGGAGTGGGATAGGAAAATGCCATTATCAAAACAAAAGGTTGACATTTCTATGGAATTGAAATATTTTCCATTGTTGTTGGTGATCTTTGCTGGAATTATGAAATAAGTGATGATTATTTCTTCTAATAAATCCATGACAACCTTATCTATAAAATGATTGGTTGGTATAGCTTCAACCTATATGGTGAAGTAATATAAATCCATAAGGATGTTATAAAAACATGACCATGGAGCAATAAAATAAAACAAATGCAGAAACAAAACACAAAAGATACACAATAAAATAGAGACACAGATTTGCATGGTTCACCCAGTGTGGGCTACATCTACCAAAGAAGTTGTCAGGTCCTTCCTTTATTATTATTCATCATATGAAGGGACACAACCTACAACAAACCAGCTATAACTTCCTCTTCTTTCTCTCATAGTCTCTCATCTCAAAGTACAATATTTGCTATGTTGCATAACCACAATACATTTCCCTCATAATAGAGTTTTTCCTTCTAGGGCAAAAAACCCTAACACAATTTCTACTGTTAGGTCTGTGACCTTGTGTAATTTCTACTATCAGATTTGCGACCTTGTGTAATTTTTACTGTTAGATCCCCCCAGACCCCGCAGAGGGGGTACCCCCCCTCTGCATTCCCCCACGTGGAAGAGTGTACATACTTCTGGGGTGTAAACTCTTCATGAGGTATAAACATGGCTAAAAAAAACACAAGACCTTTGAATCAAGAAGATAATCAGGCTCCACAACCAACAAAGGATCCATCTATAACCATTTGTAGAGTTATCCTTGAATTCACCAGTAAAATCAAGGCCCCATTGTTGGAAGCGTTCTTCCACTTTCATTGGTTGCAAAGGAAGGGTTGTGGGCTTATCCTTTCTTGTAAAGAGTTGGAATGACCTCACAATCCTATGGACATTTTAAAATATGGTAGGACAATAGTAACCACCTCTTAGAATCTTGTGAGTGTTGTTATTTTTCGCATGATGTCCACCACATAATCCTTTGTGAAAGTCATCCATTAACTTCTTTTCTTCTTCAAGGTCGGCACATCTGAGAATCAATCCATCATGATTTCTCCATCCAATGTCTTGGTTGATGAAATAATACTTTGAGGTGTTCCATCTCAAATATCTCTCCTTTTTATCTGGATGGTTCCTTGGACATGTAAGGTTCTTGATATAGTAGATGGTATATGTGTACCAATCATGATTTTATAACTTTTCAATCACTAGAGACATCATAGGCCATGACTCATCCTTCAATCCAAGAAATAATTCATTTCATTTTGTCATCATCTGGGCCAATCATTTTCCTTTGATCAATTGAGTGTTCTTAATTTCAAAATAATATTCCTAAATCTTAGCTACCCACTTGTCTCTAGTTCCCAAGAAATGTTATTCGGATAAAATTTATTTTATAGCTAGATGGGGAACATAGACAATAACCTTGGAATACCCAATGTAGCTTCTAAAATGTTTCAATGATTTGAATGAAACATATGATTTCTTTTCCGTAATTTCATATTTTAATTCTACAACCTTGATAAATTTACTCATAAATGATATGGATTGTTCTTCACCTTGATCATTATTTTATAGTAACACACTTGCGATTGTACCATTAAAAGAAAAAGAAAAAAAAAGAAAATTTATTGAATACTACGGATTTACGAATACCAATGAATTTATGATCGCATATTTCACAACTTCAAAACCTATCTTACTCTCTTCATCCCACTTCAGATATGCATCTTTCTTGAGAAACTTCTTTATAGGCTTGCTGATCTAAAAAAATTTTGGAATTAATCTTGGAATGAAGTTGTTTTTGTCAAAATATGATTGAAAATCCTTCTCATTCTAGGGTAGAGTGATTAATTTAATTCCCTTTATCGATTCTAGAATGACCTCTACCCCATCCTTTGAAATAATGTGAACAAGAAGATTTACTTCAATAACGCCAAATATTCAATTCTTTGGATTCAAGAACCCCAAAGATCTGTCTCGACTTCTATAAACATTTCTTGATGCAAAGAGCTATCTCATATTCTATCTCAACTTCTATAGGTCTATCTCAACTTATATAAAAATGGCTTGGTACCTTCCTTCAAGGGTATTGTGTATTTAATTTGTTCACCCTTGCAGGCCTTCAAATCATTATAATGCCAAGCAAACAAATCTCCGAACTCTCATATCAAGTCCTTAGTTTCCTTCCTTTCTTCACTTGGAGTTCCTTTACCAATATTTACCATAGTCAAATTTTCAAGGATCTAAGTTTGATTTCCATTTATTCATCAAGATTAACCATTTATGTCTTCTCCTTATACAAGTCATTTATGTTAAACAACTTTGCAAGGGATAAAAGACCATGTAGAATCTTGTTGCATTTTAATTGATCTTTTGATCTTCTTCTGTCCATTAAATATCATTCCTAGAAAATTCCTACATGTTTTTTAGCAATATCAAAATCTATTCATCATCATTAAAAACTTACCAGTTAATGAAGTTATCCAGAATTGAAGGCCTAAACATAATTTCCAATTTTCCTTTTTCTATTTAATATTCACGAGGTTAGAGTATTCAAGAAGAAACAACGAGTGCATCATATTTTTCATTAAACATTCTATTATTTTCTTCCAAATACAAAGAATCAAACCATTCCATGGAGACCTATACAACATTTCTATACCTTTGTATCCTTTCATTTTTGCTTGAAAACTCACCTTTTACTTGAAGAATTATTAGATCAGAATCACCAATAATCTTTAAAACTTTAATTCCAAAATCTTTAGCCTAATTTAAACCAAGTAAAGTTCTTCATAATCTTCTACATTGCTTGTTACATAAAATTCCAAATGAGAAGTATAACATGAAATAATTCCCTATAGAGAATTGAATACAATACCTACATTCATACATGATTGGGACTTGACCCCATCGAATTTTATCTTCCACATGATGTCAATGTTCTCCCAAGGATATGGTTTTATCAAAAGCATGATGTAGGATCCAAAAATGTATTCATAGAAAACTAATTCATTCTCATGATCTCATGGGCCTTCTATGTGTTATGTTATCACCATTTCTCAGTGTAGAGTCACAAAAGATCCTTTAGAAGTGGGGATAATAACATAGTACAGATCCATAGCCCAATTTTGAGATAAAATCATACCTCAAGTGTCTAGAGCATCAATGACCACCGCATCGATTACCAAAGAAATACTTGGATAAACTACCAAGCCTACTTGGATATCTTTAATCTATCCATATTCTTGGACTTCTCTCAAGTCCATAATTCATACATTCTTCTAAGGTATAGAGGTATTTAAACAAAATTGATTAATCATTGTAAGAGATATTACATTGGTTGAAAGTCCAAACTCCAATATAAAATTGTGAAACATTAGATCACCCACTAATAAAGATATGAAGAATGGTTGGTGATCTAGATTCGTATTCCTCTCTCGATTCATGGTTTGAAAAATAAGGGGGGAATCTTAATTATCTTCCACAACATGGGTTGTTTGACTCATCACTTCCAGTGAGAAAAAATCTTTGATTTGACGCTATATGGTGTTTGGTATGTGTTATATTATTTACATTTGGGTGGGGGGGTGAATTGGATTTGACAATAGCATTTGACAATCCCACCACCTATCGTTGTTTGTGGGAATGTAGGTCGAGCATTTCCCGAGGGGGGGTCCCAAGGGATGCAAATATTGTCCTCCCTAGTTACGTGAAGCATTCGGCTTTGGGAGTTATCTTGGAGTTGATGAGGCTCTATGCAGTGCTCTAGATTTCTTTTTTGGTTTATTTTTGCAATTTTTGCATTTTTAGAGGTTTTCTAAATTAATACAGGATTGAGGGATTAGGAATTTGGTAGATGAAATATACCTAAAATATTATATATATTGTATTGTGAATGCTGAAATTAATACGATGAAGAGTTGAGAGGTGCATCACCAAAGGAGGATGGTGTTCTCTTGGCTAAGGGTTTCCTGTGTAAATACATGTGTACTATGTGTATGAGCCACTGATTAATTTATATTTTGTTGAAGAATCATATTCAGTTCTTTACTTCACAGGTTTAAAATGTACATGTGGTATCTGAGCATGTTTTTGGCTTTAAGAGAATGACTTTGTTGTTGAGGGTTTGAATCGGTCTCGATATATCAATTTTATCTTGGATCTGTGATAAACTTGGGTTTAGTGGGAGATTTGTAGTGGTTATTCCTTCTTTCAAATTAAATGACAATCAATTATGTAATCGGGATTGAGAATATTAATGGTAAAAAATTTGAGCTATGGAATATTGAGATGGAGGACCTTGTTATAGACAATGAGCAATGGATCAATGTGGATCCTTGTACACAACCTATTGGTACACATCCTACCAATAAACAATATACTATTATATTAACTACTAGTACTCAATCTACTTGCATGTTGAAAGAAGATTGGGAGAATCTGCATAGAAGAGAAAGGAGTATGATTTGAATCTTCCTGGAATATTTGGTGTTACTAAATGCATCAAGAGAATCTACAACCAAGGAACTATGGGAAAAGTTAGGTAATTTGTGTCATTCAAATTCCTCAGTAAACAAGTTGTTTCTTCAAAAGAAGTTGTATCATCTTAGGATGGAAGATGGAGATTATGTGAAAGAGCATATAAATTCCATCAATACTTTGGTAAGTCAACCTGTCTTTGTTAATATCATGATTGTAGAAGAAGATAATTTTATTACTTTGTTATTTTATTTTCCAGACTCATGGGATAATCTAGTTGTAGAAATTGGTAGTACCACTCAATCTACATTGAAGTATCAGGAAGTAGTTGCATCCTAGTTATCATAAGAGATAAGGTGAAAAATAATGGATAGTTATAGCACATATGCTTTCTATGTAAGAGGTCACCCCCAAGAAAGAAATAAAAATAAGTGTTTGGGGGTGATATCAAAATATAAAGGTAGATCTAAATATCTAGGAAAATCTTTGAGGAAGTGATGGAAATGTGGTAAAGTTAGGAATTATAAGAAATATTGCAAATATAAGAATGTTAATAAACCAAAGGGATCTGTTGATTCTTGTTCCATAAAGGTGAAAACATCCATAGACGAAGGAGGTGATGTTTACCTTGAATTTACATGTACACATGTAGATCGTGATGTATGGTTGATCGAATGAAGTGCATCCTTTCATATGTCTCCTCACAGGGAGTGTTTCAATACATATTAAAAGTATGATGGTAGTGATTTCTTCCTAGGAGATGACTTGAGAAACAAAACCATAGGACGTGGAGGAGTTAAGTTGTTTTTGAAATATGGAATGATTAGAAATCCCATTGGATTTATGCACATTCCATATCTATCTAGGAGCATAATATCTGTAAATAATTTGGATGATCCAAATGTGGATACTTTATTGGGAAAGGGAACTTGCAATATGGAATGAGGAGAAATGGTGTTGATGAGGGGAGTTCGGTGTGGAACTTTGTACAAGTTATTGGGAAGCACTTATACGGATGGGTGTAATAGTTCTATTGTCCCTCAGTGTGGAAATAAAAAATATAGGATCCATACTATCCGTGGACATAAGACCATGTTGTGGCATCAAAGACCAGGACATATTGGAGAAAAGGGCCTTTGAACACTACACAACAAAGGTATGGTTGAAAGTATGTATAATTGCACCCTAGATTTTGATTTCTATGAACATTACATATATGGAAAATGCATAATTGAGTAACATTCTCATCTAGTGCTACAAGAGAAAAGGGGATCTTAGAATTGATACACAGTGATGTGTTTGGAACTGTAGTTGTTCCATCGCTAGGAAAATTTGTGTATTATGTTTCATACATAGATGATTTCTTTATTTTCTTAGGAAGAAATATGAGGCATTTGATAAATTTAAAGAGTTAAAGGTTGTGTTAGAAAATTAGATAGAGAGGAAAATAAAGGTTTTGAGGACAGATAATGGTGAATAATTATGTTGGAGTGAATTCAAAGAGTTATGTAATAAGTGAGGTATAGAAAGGCATAGGACTAATCCATACACACCTCAATAGAATGGGGTTGAAAAAAAGATGAATGAGACATTGATGGAAAAATCAAGGAGCATGCTCAGTGGTGTCGGGTTAGAGAAAGAATTTTAGGAAGAGGTAGTGGGTACTTCATGTTGCCTAGTAAATAGATTTCCCTGATCAGTGTTAGTGGACAAAAATTTGCATGAGGCGTGGATTGGTAAAAATCCATCTCTTGGAAATCTCAGAGTGTTTGGTTGTGATGCTTATGTACATGTTCCAAAGGAAAATAGGAGAAAGTTAGATAATAAAGATGAAAAGTGTATCTTTATTGGTTATAAATATGGTATAAAAGGTTATAATCTTTGGAACCTAGAAAACAATAAGATTGTTTACAGTCGGGATGTTGTTTTTAGAGAGGTTAAAGATGTTTCCAAACATGAATTCCTACCAAGGAAAGAAGAACCTGAGAAAATAGAGTTTGAGTTGGAAGAAGAAAAATATGAATGAACAAAAGAATATGAATGAGAAGAAGAAGAAGAACCTCATACTCTAGTATTGAGGAGATCAATGATGGAAATAAGGCAACTAAAAAGGTATAGTCCAATTGTTTTTCATGCTATTTTTTCTCTATCTATTACTAATGATGATTCCAGAACTATCAGGGAAGCAATGAATTAAGAGGATAGTAAACCATGGAATAAGACCATGGTGGAAGAGATTAATGCCTTATATAAGAATGAGGCATGGAATCTAGTTGAGTTTCCAAATGGAAGAAAGGACGTTGGAAATAAATGGGTGTTTAAGAAGAAGTTGAATACATAAGGAAAAGTGGAGAAATACAAAGCCCAGTTAGTAGCAAAAGGTTATTTGTGGGTAGAGGGAATTGACTTTGGTGAAATTTTTTCTCACATATCCAAGTTAACTTCTATTATATTTATTTTATCTATTGTTGTTTCTTTTGATTTTGAAGTAGAATAGATGGATGTGGAGATAAAATTCCTACATGGAGATTTGGAAGAAGAAATATACATGAAGAGGCCAGAAGGATTTGTACTGAAGAGAAAAAAAGAGTTTCTTTATAAGTTAAAGAAGTCACTATATGGTATGAAGCAATCACCTAGGATGTGCTAGCAAATGTTTGACAGATACATCCTTGGAATCGGATTTGTAAGAAGCATTGTTGATCACCATGTATATTCCAAGTAGGTTGGTAATCAATTCATTTATGTAGTGTTGTATGTTAATGACATGTTGCTGGTAGGAAATAACATGGATGTTATCAAGGAGATGAAATTACAACTATCCTCCAAATTTGACAAGAAGGATATTGTTACTTCTAACTTCATTATGGGAATGGAGATTGAAAGAAATTGTGAAAGAAAGAAACTCTAGTTGAATCAGAGAAAACATCTTGATACAATATCAGAGAGGATTAATATGAATGAAGGTAATTCGATCATGGTTACTATTAATGTAGGTGTAAATTTATATGTAGATAAATGTCCCAAGACACAGGAACAACACATGTCCCATGTTCCATATTCTAGTGCACTTGGAAGTTTGATGTATGTAATGGCTTTTACTAGAACCAACATTGCACATGTAGAGGGAATTTTGTATAGGTATATTCAAAACCAACGAAGGATCATTGGACAAGAATAAAAAGGTTTTTCATGTATTTGCATGGAAATTATAGTTATGGATTGTGCTACCAAGGAAGACCGGGATTGGACAGAGTGTTGGGCATAAATGGGTTCGTTGACACAAACTAGGATGGAAATATGGATTGCAAAAGATCTACAAGTGGGTATGTGTTTAACCTATTTGGAGGAGTAATCAATTCAATGAGAAAAATACAGGATGTAGTGACAGTCTCAACTAAAGAACAGGAATACATGGAAGCCACTCATGCACAAAAGGAAGAAGTATGATTACATAGATTTTGTGCAAGTATTGGCTTGGTACAACAAGAAATAAGGTTAGATTGTGACAGTGAGAGTGCAATATTTATGGCAAAGAACCCAACTTGTCATTCAAATACAAAGAATATTGATGTTCAGTATCACTTTATGAGAGACATGGTTGAAGATAAGAAGGTGTTGTTGGAGAAGCTTGACACTTTGAAGAATGTTGCAGATTCATCGACAATGTGTGTGAGCATTGAAAAGATCTCCAAGTGTAGAGAAACAATGGGAATTATTTCCATAGATGGTTGACTATGGAATCTTGTGACCCCATGTATGAAAAGAAAACAAGTGGGAGAACGTTGGCTAAGTCTTATAATATTTCCATGTGTGTGGGGGGCTATGTTGGATTTGATGACAACATATAGAAATCCCACCACATGTCTCCCTTTGTGGGTGTGTGCGTCAGGAACTACCCAAGGGGGACATGATTCCCCCCCCCTGGTGGTTACGTGAAGCATTCGGCTCTAGGAACTAGCCTAGAGCCGATAGAGTTGGGTTTAGCGCCCAAGAATGTTTTTGGTGTTTTTTTCTATTTTATCATTTTTCACTATATTTAGCAGTTTTCTAAATTACTCCTCGATTGAGGGATTAGGGTTTTAGTAGATGCAAAATACCTAAAATATTTTATATAGTGTATTATGAATGTTGAAATTAATATGATGAAGATTTGAGAGGTACAACACCAAATAAGGTTGGTTTTCTACCATTTAAGTGTTGATTAATTGGGTTGTTTGTCATTGATATCAACCCTTGAAGAAAGTCTGGTAGCACAAAGTTTTGGGTAATGGTGCCAATTTTGTTTTATGGATAATGGTATGATTTTTGATACATTTTCAAGAAATACTTGTCTAGATGGATAGTACATGTCATGCCATTTCCAGTGGTATATGGAACGTCACATAACTCCTCATGGCTAGAGAGTTATGGCCATGTGAATTTGGAGAACCCTCATGAGTCATCTAGAAGCCCTAAAAGGTCAAAGTAGTCAAGGTGGTTGCAAAGAAGAAATTATTTAAATAATAAAGTGAATTGATGAATGTACTATAAGTCAAAGTGGATACACAAGAAACTATTTAAATAATAAAGTTAATGGAGAAATTACTAAGTGGACAAGTGGTTAGAAGTGTGTTAGCCCTAAAATAAGGAAAGTGGGTTAAGATGGTTAGAAGGTAATTTAAATAATAAAGTGAAGTGATGAGTGTACTATAAGTCAAAGTGGATACAAACAAAATTATTTAAATAATAAAGTTAATGGAAAAATTACTAAGTGGACAAGTGGTTAGAAGTGGGTTAGCCCTAAAATAAGGAAAGTGGGTTAAGATGGTTAGAAGGTAACCCCTTGAGGAAGCTACATGAAAGTATAAATAAGAAGTGAGGATATCTCATTTTAATAAAACTTGAGAATATTGAATATATACAAGTGACCGAGGTAACCAAAATATATCTAAGGAGAATTTCAGAGGGAAGGTGAAGTAAAGAAGATCAAAATTCAAGGGAGGATCAAATATTTTGATGATACATTCTAAGGTATGTTATTTACAGGTCATCTCACCATCTTAAAAAAAAAAAAAAATTCTAGGATGATCCAGATCGTGAAATTCAGAGGCCATTGAGGAAACATATCCAAGTAGTTGTGATAAACATTTCAACTTCTGGGACATTGTAAATTTGGAGTTACACTCCATGGAAAATAGGGTTTGTGGCTAGTCCTGAAACTAGTCTAAAACAAGTGTTTTGGTTTAAAACATCATAACTTATTCATAACATATTCAAATTCAGTAAGAACAAATGTATTAGTTAGAGTACATTTTTCAGTATTCTTTGTACCATTTTCAGATCCATACAACAAATATTCCATGCGGGGAACACTCTACAAGTTCACTCTCTAGAATAAGACAAAATGCAACAAGGTATTCCATTTTTTCTATAACTCCTTTTATGAGAGGTTCCAAGTAGTGAAACCTGGAGGAATTGCATAAAAGACACTGAATAACATTGTGTACTCTTTTCATATATTCATTCATTATAGGTACATAGTTATGTTTATTTCAAGTTAGGGTTGTTGACTAATCCAAAATTAGTCATGTGAGACTCAAGTAAATTTTAATGAAAATCATAGTCTCTTGTTGTTAAAGTTAAGGAAGGTTTGCATGTATGTGATCATATACACCAAGTATATTATAGATTTACAAATAAGATTTGTATGATGAAATTGATGAGGGATTTTGGTTGACGTACATGTTGGGTACATGGTTGAGACAAGTAGTTGATGAGTTCGCACATAAATGAGGTGTATACTTGATGATATTGGTACATCTTGATGAGTCATATTTTATGTGTATTTGATGCATGATTGGTACATATTTGGTGCATGGTTGATGCACTCGTTGATCGTACAGGTCGAGGTACAGGTTGGTGCATGGTTGAAGCACTTGTTTATGGTACAACTTTATTACAAGTTGTTTGGTACAGGTTGGCTGGCTGCAAGTTAGTGGTATGGGTTGTTACAATGGTATATCTCACAGTGATAGTGTGACAGTGGTTCCATCATTCTACTTCTATGTCAGGGCGGTTGGACGGGGCAAGGACAAGTGGTTGTAGCCACCTTCTGGTTGTAGCTGAAGAACATAGGGGGTTGTAGCCTCCTTATGGTTGTAGCCAGAGAATTGGGGATTTGAAGCTTCCCTCAGGTTGTAGCTTGAGAAAATAGGGGGTTGGATCTTATTTCCAGTTGCAGCTAGAAAACAAAGGAATTTGGTGCTTCCAATAAATGTAATTCTTAAAGACATATAAGAAAAATCATTCTATGGTTTTCTCCTGCTTTGGGTTTCAACGTAAAAATACTGGTGTATGGTGTATGTGTATGATTGCTCATTTTTTCATTTTTTATTTAATCTGCAACTATTGGATGATAATGTTACATTGATATAACACTTGCATTTTATGGTTAAAAAGAATTAAATTGATCTATTATTGATTCATTGCCCCTATTAGTAATCCAAGATAAAGGGTTTCTAGTGTAAATATTTTTGTACTATGTGTATGAGTGATTGATTAATTTATATTTTTCTTAAGAATATGTATGCAATAATCTACTTCAAAACTTTAAAACTTACACATGGAAGGAATATTTTCTAACTCAACAAGAGGGGTGGGAATATTAGCATTGTCCATCCAACCTTTTATATCAAACTTTGATTCAAAAGGATTGGTTTTTGAGGGATTACCTTGAGGTGTCTCGACAAATTTTCCTGTAAGTTTATTATATCTTTGAGGAGGCTCTAGAGGAATTTCCTATTGATATACTAGTGGTGAGAGACCCATTTTTCTTCGATAATTCAAACCTTTGAATTTGTCCTCACACATTTCATTAATTTCTTTTGGAGAGGGAATTTCACCAAACAACCGGATTTGTCTTTCTAATTCATTTGAATTATCCTTTCCCTATTGCATGTTTTCTAGGTACAAATACAACCACCATTTCCCATCAAACACATTATTGCACATATCTAATGAATCTTCTCCATTATAAGAACCTAATGTGACTCTTTCTAAATAAGTGGCACAAATATTTTTGTCACGAAGTCTCTGCAATTCCTTGCAATACTAAGGATTTTTTTTCTCAAGCATGTTAGTTGATTCTAATGTTATAGGAGGCCTCTTATTTAGAGGAGGGCCTCGATATCCATTCCTTGGTGGTAACTTCTTCTACTATTGATTTCTTTCCATCTGTGTAATCCCACATTGCATTGCATTCATTGCCTATGTGAAAGAAAGTTGTCAACATCTTCCTTATTTCTTCAACTAGGATCAGAATAGGATCAGGAGGAGGATCAGTAGTACATTTTTTTTTTCTTACGATAAATTTTAGTCCTCAAAGAACTCAAAATTTCTATCCTTCCTGAGAGGTTCCAAATTTCACCCATGCTTTTGTCCATCTTATTAACATCTATGAGATATGTAGGTTGAGCTTCGTTGAGGAAGAAATTGAAATTACCTTGAAAAACATGTATGTAATACACAAAATGGTGGTTGGGGTAGGTTGATGAGTCTAAGGGATATCCTATACAGTCTTATCAAACATGTTACTAAATTCATCAACAATGGCATGCTCATTTATTTTTATGTTATTCGAATCTTTGAAAAGAAATCGACTGTCCTTTTTTTCTAGCTCTCTATCAAAGAAAACAATTTTACATGCCTAAAAATAAGTAATATTGTTATTAGGAAATGGGAGAAACCATTTCCTAACATATTTCTTTAACGAAAAAGAAAAACATTTATAAAGCACATCAAGATGACACTCCATTAGTAGTAATATGATCAATACATGCATCTCAATGTTCTTTAGAACCAAAAGCATTATCATCATGGAACAAAGGAAATATTTCTAAAGATGTGTACATATCATGAGGTTGACCTACAATGTTAGAAAAATAAAATGTCTTGAAATAATTTGTCAACCAAGAGGCATCCATTTGAACTTGCATTAGGAAACTTGAATCAACAATTAATCTTTGAATATCTTGTAAATATTCAAATCCTAGTTGACTATTTATTTTCCTTTCTTAATCTTATATTTTTTTCTTTTACAATTGAAATAAAGTTTGGGAACAATAGGAATATTACCTTGAGTGTTCTTTCTTGTAGCATACCTTTTTGGTGTATTTTATTTTGGTAGAGTAACCAAATGAAACAAATAAAATTAACAATAAAATAAATCCTATCCATATACAAATACAAGAAAAATCACCTGCAACCTAGGGGAAACCAAAAAATGTTTTAAGATGGCTGGGGTAATGTCATGAAAATCTAGGTCAATCCCTCAAAGAAAAATCAGAAGCTCCTCCTCGAAAATAGTGCCAAAAAAAATTCTAAGCATTCCAAGAGGCTCAATAGTACTATCAATGTTGTCCCTAGAAAACAATTTCATAAAATTTCCCCCATAAATGATGCCATTAAATTTTTCTAAGGTTGTCAAGGTAATGTTGCCAAAATCTAGGTCGGTCCCTAAAAGGAAACTCATGAATTCTTCCTGGGTAATAGTTCCAAAAAATATTGCCTCCCAAATTAGCACCCTTGTAAGAGATTCACTTGTGATTCTAAGGAGGTAAGCACATTTGGGAAATGAACCACTGTCACCTCAGTACTTTCCCCTTCAATTTAGGTAATCTCCTAGAAGGGACAAGAGTTATCCCAATCTAATTGAAGTAAACCTATCAAATAAGTCATTGTGATACAAAAGATGCACTTCAATAAATAACACCTTAATATACGATTAGATGGACCAATGCCTATAAGTGATAAAATTCCTTAAAGAGCATCTGATAGAAAACAAGGGCATAAAGCACCCCAATATAAAGAGGGTTAGCAATTAATTTTTTTGTGCTTACTGTAAAAAAAGAGATAGCTTCCACATTAAATAAAAACTAATACTGTAAATTAGAATCTTAATTCACATGTAATCATAAACTTAGCATAAACTTATAATAATGGATGGTGATTTTGCTTAGCATTTCATCATGAAAATATCCCAATTAAAGATTGTTGGCAAATGTTTAACAGGTAGCATAAGCTTGTCATTGATGGAAAGTACAACAGTAATGATGGCTTGAGTACAACAATGATGATCAACAGGAAAATAGAAGATACGTCCAGGAAGATCGAATGATCGAAGGCAACGCAACGTTGATCAGGCATGATGAAGTCCTGTAAATTTTGTGAAGTATTTCTGATCGTTGGATCCCATCCAAAATTCCCAACAAAACGATGAACATCAGATCTCAATGTAGACAACAGGAGCGAGCAGATATGGAGGATAGATCTCGAGCGTTAGATCCGAGCACAGGGTTCAATCACCATTGGATCGAGGAGAACCTACACGATCTTTAAAGTGAAAGGAGTAGAGGGCTCAAAAGATCCCGAAAGAAGGAGGACCGTCCATCTCAGGGGGTTATCTGGACCGTTGATCCGACTCCCTGTTAGAGTTTTGGGGATCGAGAGTTGGAGATGACAAGTAATATCATCCACAGAAATCCTGATTTTTTGATATGCAAAATTGCGACATAATCTGAGTTGTCAAATAAAGATCACATTTGGACCGTCGATCCGACTCACGTCGGCAAACCACGTCAGCTAGGAACACTTGGAAAAACCAGACTTACACCATGTCGGAGTTTCGAGGATCGTGTGTTAGAGATGTCAAAGAAATAATGCAATAGGAATCTCGATTTTGCGATATGCAAAATCGCAACTCAATCAAAGTCATTGAATCAAGATTGAATCTGGACTGTTGCATCCAAGTCCACTTTGGGAATTTGAGGATTGAGAGTTGGATAATTCAAGGAATGTTAACATTAAGAATTCCAATATCGTGATATGCGAAATCGTGACGTAATTGCGACCGTCAGATCAAGATGTGATCTGGACCATTGATACGACTTCTTTATGGAGTTTCGTGGATCGGGATTTGGATGTGACAAGACCATTCACCACAGGAATGTCGAAATCGTGATATGAAAAATCGCGAAATGATCTGAACCGTCAGATCAAGTGTTGATCAAGATCATTGATCCCACACCATTTTGGGGTATCGGGGATCGCGACTAGGAGAGTCGAGATGCCTTGTTTCCAGATTCACGAAACGTGAATTCGCGAAAATTACTTTAAGCATAGGCGCTTGGTTATGACCACAGTCATATTGAGGAAGGAGCTAGTGCAGAAAAGTTCTGTATCGGAACTTCGGAGATCGCAAAATGAAGTGACGAGACACTTAGCACAAAATTGTCGAATGCTGAAATACCGAAATGAATGCAAGATCCCATGGAATCAATCCAACGATGCAGGTGAATTTTGTTAGGATATTTAGACACTTAGGAGTTAGTTAAGATCTACTTGGTCTAATATGTCATTAGGTAAAAGTGTGTTTCTTTAGTATGCATTAGTGTGCATTTGTAGTTAGGAAATCCGACGGTCACGATATGTTCCCGACATAGAGTGATCCGACGGTTCATACTCTCCTCGATCTTAACGGCCATTGATCCGTGGCTTAACGCCCGATTAGTCCATGATATATATTTAAAGAGCATGGAGGGTCATTTACCGATGATCGATTGTGAGAAACTCTCTTGTAAAATCTCTCTGTAATCTTTTTCTTTGCATTAATAAACTGCTCCAAGTAGCCGCGTTGGTTGGGGCTGTGGATGTTTCCCCATAGGGGTTTTACCACGTGAAAACATCGGTGTGTTGATCTTTGATCTGGTTATGTGAGTGGTTACTGAAGGTGTTCTTCCTCTATTGGAATACCTGTGTTGTCAAACATGGTATCAGAGCCTGTTTGAAGACCCGCTCCTGTTGTAGATCGAGATCGTGAAGCCGAGTTGCCTCATCTCCATTTTCTGGAATTTTTGTACATTTATGGGCTGAAAGGACTATTCCATTGCGTTCGGAGCACGCTTTTCATTCAGGAACACTTTTCATTTCACTCGAAAAGGTTTTCATTTGCCCAAGATACGGCCATTACAGTCAGAATCCGGAGGTATAAAATCTGAATACGCATTTTTTTAAATTTTTGCAAAGTTTTGATTTTATTTCGGTTTGTATTTTTTTTTTCCGGGCTGCTACTCTTTTAGATCTGCGTATG
>ML777646.1:341964-378873 GCA_009831015.1 Picea engelmannii
ATAGTCCATGTGCTCAACAAAGCCCACCTCAGACCACAAAGTAACAAGACCCCTTATGAATTATGGTTTGGAAGACCTGCCTCAATCAAACACTTCAGAGTCTTTGGAAGTAAATGCTACATAAAGAATAATGATGAAAACCTCAACAAATATGATGATAGGGCTGAAGAAGGCATCTTCTTAGGGTATGGTACAAACAATAAAGGATATATATGCTACAATAAGAGGTTACATAAAATGGTTGACTGTATTGATGTAAAAATTGATGAAGGAATCCCAGCAAGAGAGGTATACAGTAATGAGTTTTCTTCAGAAGACACAGCTAAAGCTGAAAATGAACAGGTCCAAGAATCAGAAAATGAAGACTCTGAATCAGATGAAGACTCAGACACTCAGACAGACTCAAATCAACAGTCAACTACAAATTCCTCCTCTAGAATCATTTAAAAAAATCACCCTGCAAGTCAAATAATTGGGGAAAAAGACAAAGGTGTACAAACCAAGAGAAAGCTAATCAAAACCACCGAACAATCTCATATAGCTCTCATATCCATGCTAGAACCCAAGAATTTTAATGAAGCCAACAAAGATGATCACTAGGTTAAAGAAATGAATGAAGAACTTGATTAGATTGAGAAAAACAATACATGGGAAATGGTTCAAAGACCCGAAGGTAAAAACGTCATTGGCTCCAAATGGATCTTTAAGAATAAGTTGAATGAGAAAGGACAAGGTATCAAGAACAAAGCGAGGTTAGTCTGTAAAGGCTATGCTCAGATAGAAGGACTGGATTTTGATGAAATATTTGCGCTCGTAGCAAGATTAGAAGCTATCAGAATGTTTCTTGCCTATGCTTGTCATAAAAGGTTTAAAGTCTATCAAATGGATGTCAAGTCAGCCTTTCTCATTGGAGATTTAAGTGAAGAAGTCTATATGGAACAACCAGAGGGTTTCAAATTGTCTGATAACCCTGACTTAGTATGCAAGTTGAAGAAATATTTATATGGTTTAAAAGAAGCCCCTCGAGCCTGGTATCACAGACTGGATACGTATCTAAAAAACAGAGGGTTCAAGAGAGGAACAACCAACAACAATCTGTATATTAGGACAGAGGATAATGATTTGCTCATCGTACTGGTCTATGTAGATGACATCATCTTTGGATGTAATAAGGATTCACTGGTACAATGGTTTGCTTCTTTCATGGAGTCTAAATTTGAAATGTCTATGATAGGAGAACTGTCATTTTTCCTTGGTCTGCAAATTACTCAGAGGCCTGAAGGGATGTTCATTTCTCAAGAAAACTACCTAAGAGAAATGCTGAAAAGGTTTCAAATGGAAGATTCTAAACCTGTGGGTACACCTATGGTAACTGGATGTAAACTAAGAAAGTATGATGATTCACCTGATGTTGATCAAAGCTCATATTGATCAATGATAGGAAGCCTGTTGTACATCACAACATCTCGCCCAGACATAATGCATGTTGTAGGAATTGTAGGAAGATATCAGGCTACAACTAAACAGAGTCATTTGCAAGCTGTCAAAAGGATATTTGGGTATTTGAAAGAGACAATGGATTATGGTCTGTGGTATCCCAGAAATCAAAGTCTTCAGTTGACTGCTTATTCAGATGTAGATTGGGCAAACTATGTTGATGAGACTAAAAGCACCAGTGGAGGAGCATTCTTCTTGGGTGACTCCCTAGTATCCTGGCTTAGTAAAAGGTAAGGTTCCATTTCTTTATCAACCACAGAGGCAGAGTACATTGCTGCTGCTACATGTTGCACATAGGTATTATGGATGATTCAGATGCTTGCAGACTTAGAGGTAAAATACACTGCACTGATCCCAATTCATTGTGATGACACCAGCACCATCAGTGTGTCTAAAAGTCCTGTCTTCCACTCCAAGACAAAACATATTCCCATAAAATATAATTTTCTGAGAGAGCAGGTCACCAATCAGATTGTTCAGGTCCATTACATTCCAAGTACATAACAAATTGCAAACATATTTAATAAACCCCTAGCCAAGACACCGTTTGAATATCTCAGACAGAAGCTGGGTGTCATTTCGTTTCACACCTAACGAGTCCATCTTGTTTGGGGGAGTTGTGTATTGTTTGAATATCTAATGCCTCCTAAAATTACTGCAATTTCTTAGGGGGAGCATGTCTCTTCTTTGACATTGATGTCAAAGGGGGAGAAACGAATTCAGGTGCCTTAGTTGCCATCAATGCTAAAGGGGGAGATTGTTGGCAAATGTTTAACAGGTAGTGTAAGATTGTCACTGATGGCAAGTACAGCAGTAATGATGGCTTGTGTACATCAACGACGATCAACAGGCAAATAGAAGATAAGTCCAGGAAGATCGAATGATCGAAGGCAACGCAACGTTGATCAGGCATGATGAAGTCCCGTAAAGTTTGTGAAGTATTTTTTATCGTTGGATCCCATCCAAAATTCTCGACAGAATGATGACTGTCAGATCTGAATGTAGACAAGAGGAGCGTGCAGATATGGAGGATAGATCTCGGGCGTTATATCCGAGCGCAGGGTTCGATCACCGTTGGATTGAGGAGAACCTACACGATCTTTAAAGTGCAAGGAGTAGAAGGCTCAAAAAATCCTGAAAGCTGGAGGACCGTCCATCTCAAGGGGTTATCTGGACTGTTGATTCGACTCCTTGTCAGAGTTTCGGGGATCGAGGGTTGGAGATGACAAGTAATATCATCAACAGAAATATCGATTTTGCGAATATGCAAAATCACGACGTAATCTGAGCCGTCAAATAAAGATCACATCTGGACCGTCGATCTGACTCACGTCAGCAAACCACGTCAACTAGGAACACGTGGAAAAATCAGACTTACACCATCTCGGAGTTTTGAGGATCGCATGTTGGAGATGTCAAAGAAACAATGCAACAGGAATCCCAATTTTGTGATATGCAAAATCGCGACTCAATCACAACCATTGAATTAAGATTGAATCTGGACCGTTGAATCCAATTCCACTTCGGGAATTCGAGGATCGAGAGTTGGAGATGTCAAGGAATGTTAACATAAAGAATTTTGATATCGGGATATGCGAAATCGCGACATAATTGCAACCGTCAGATCAAGATGTGATCTGGACCATTGATATGACTTCTTTACGGAGTTTCATGGATCGGGATTTGGAAGTGACAAGAACATTCACCACAGGAATGTCGAAATTGCGATATGCAAAATCGCGAAATGATCTGAACCGTCAGATCAAGTGTTGATTAGGATCGTTGATCCCACACCATTTCGGGGTATCGGGGATCACGACTAGGAGAGTCGAGATGCCTCGTCTCTAGATTCACGAAATGCGAATTCGTGAAAAGTACTTTAAGCATAGGCGCTTGGTTATGACCATAGTCATATTGAGGAAGGAGCTAGTGTAGAAAAGTTCTGTATCGGAACTTCGGAGATCGAGAAATGAAGTGACGAGACACTCAGCACAGAATTGTCGAATGTCGAAATACCGAAATGAATGCAAGATCCCATGGAATCAATCCAATGGTGCAGGTGAATTTAAACAATATCGGAGGGCTACTGTTGCACGACAAAGTGAAACTGCTAGAAACCATTGATGGTTTCTACCAGAGGATGCGAAGAGACTTCGGTGAGATTTCCAGAGGAGCTGAAGAGTCACATGTAATCTGCCAATGGAATGAAGACGATTCATGGAGGAAATTGACAGCTAGATGAGGGTGTGAGCTCGACTATTATAGAGAAGACAAAGAGTCTCAAACTGCCAGAGAGGCTAAGGAATCTCAGTACAACATTCAGTGATGTTGAACGCATGGGAAAACCGCCAGAGAAGTTGAAGAGTCACGATGATGATCACGCAGAGCACTTGAGATGTGGAGGAGATTGGTGCAGGATGAGCATGCAAAGGAATGACGAATATTTCATGCACAAGATGCACAAAAGCTATATATACATGATACATAGAAGAGAAGAGGTTGTCGTTGTTGTTGGAGTTTGTTGTGATTGTTGTTGGTGTAGGTGATTCATGTGTGAAGAGGGAGGAGAGTACAGTAGCTGAATTGCACAGAAGAGGAACTGTGGAGTGAATGGACATGGCGCAGAGAGCATAAAAAGAAGAAGAATAGATAGCGCAAGTCATGTGTGCAGAAAGGCAATGAGGCAGACAGAGCAACGAAATGCAGCAGAACAGTGATGAGTCTGGTAAGCCATTGTTGAACATCATATCACTGTAATAAGTTTCAATAGTAGAGATTTATATTTCAGGGAGGTTGGGAGGTGCTAGGGAGGATTGTTGTCCTCATAGGTTCAAGTGGGTGCTTGAACACAGGGAGTTGTAGCTTCCATCTGGTTGTAGCCAGAGAAACCAGGGTGACAGGGTGGTGCAAGTGAGAACTCTTGTTCTCTATTATACAGGTTGGTGCCTGTATGATTGGAAGTTGGTGCTTCCATCCAATTGGTGCTGGAAACAACCAGGGAGTTGGTGCTTCCTTCTAGTTGGTGCTAGAGAAACCAGGGAGTTGGTGTTTCCTTCTAGTGGGTGCTAGAGAAAATAGAGAGTTGGTTCTCTCAGCAAGTAGCAGCTTGCAAAACAGAGGTTGTAGCCTCATTATGAGTTGGTGCTCATATGTATGATAATGTAAAGAATGTAACTATTACTTATCATATAAAGAAAAAGAGGTTTTTACCCTTTATGGGTTTCCTCGGGAAATATCTGTCTCTGTGTATCACATGTGTGTGACTGATATTGAATGTGCCTTTGTTTATTTCACTGCATTATTGTGATCATCATTGAGTGCCTTTTAAAGATTTTAAAAAGAAGCATAATTGTTTAAGCACAGTAACAACTGATTCACCCCCCCCCCCCTCAGTGGTCTAACAAAGATAAATACAGTTGGAAACTTGTATATCAATTGACAACTTGGATATGAAAGCTTGACAAACAATCTAGAAATGAGGGATAGACTAGGATAGGGTTACAATACACCTTTGGAGCACCAAACTCTAACCATTAGGGTTTCACTAAATCTCATTTCTAATGTTGCAAATTAATTTATGGATTTGAAGAAATCCTTAAATCATCGCAAAAGATGGTAGAAAAATATTTAAAGAGTAATGAGAGAGAGTTGATTTTCCTTCTTAGGGTTGAATATAAAAAATGAAGCGTAAACCCTTGTACAATATGTCTAGAAACAAAGATATAAATTAATCATTCACTATACAATAAATGAATAGTTTTTTATTTTTTGGGATGTTTTATATTTTATAAAGGTAGAAAGGAAATAATTTTGATTTTATAATTTTGGTGGTTGATTGTTGGGAGTTAAACTTAGTGCCTTGTCTATACTTAGGGATGTATGGGGTCAAGAAGTATGCCCCTCTAAGAATTGGTTGTCCAAGGATTATGGATTAGAATGATAGACTAGAACCTTAGGGGAAAATAGTCTCTTGTCTAATCGAGACAAGTCATGAAAATCAAGGCCCTACAAGAAGGGTTTCCCTAAGGAAAGAGCCTTCACCTATAAGATCAACTAATGCTTAAAACCTTTTCCAAGGAACCAAGAGGAAAAAAATGAAATGGATTAAGTACTTACCCAGGTTAACAAGAGAAGAAGGAAGGAATAAACCCTAGAACATCTCCTCTCCAAGTAGTTAAGTAACTCCTTGAATGGATCAATCTTGGTAGTTTTGTAGTAGACTTGAACATTCACAATAATATATTTGATGAACCAAGAAAGAGGGAGATCCAAGAACACTGAAAAACTTGAAGAAATATATTCTATTAAAAGTCTTGTAAAATGATCTCAAACAATTCATAACCATTTGGAATGAGAAGAGAGCCTCTATTTATAGAGGAGGATTCTACACCCTTCTCATTCATTATTAATTATTCTCTTTAAATTTTTCCTATGAGACTAATAAAGGAGAAATGTCATCCACACAAAGAAGGAGACTAAGTCAATAAAAAATCAAATGATGCCACATGTGCATAAAACTGTCATGCAAGAGTAATATCTCACAAAAAATGGGGTTGATTTTCTCTCCAATGACAAAGTTCCATCAAAATATTGATGTGGAGTCCTCAAAACAAGCCGGGGTAGCATACCAAGAAAGAAAGGCTCCAACATTCATCTCCTCCAAGTGGAACGAACTCATGAAAACATGGAGAATGACCTCTAAAGTGGACGAACTCCTCATAATGTGCTTAAGTAATCATCAAGAGTAGTCTCCAAGGAAAGATCAATCAATCAAATCAAGAAAAGGTGCTCCAAAAGGCAAGGAAGATGAATCTCTAAGTCAAATAATCACCCTAATCAGCCCCATGACTATCATAAACCCCACACATGTGGGTCGACCCTCAAATCAAGTGGAGAACACCTCAAAAATGGAAAAACAAGAGTAAATTTCTAGGATCTACCCTGTGGCATGTGTAGAGGATGTTGATGTGTGCAAAAGTAACCCAAATGTGCATCGAAGGATGTGGCTAATGCCTCAAAATATGTGTACTACCTCGAGAATTGTGACACTATCTTAAGGGATGTGAAACTGAGTGAACATATGAAAAGTCTTCTCAGATAATAGATAGCCAATGTGTGATGAATACATAAGAGAGGGATTGAGGCTTAGGAATGCAATAAGTGTGATATACATAGGTGTGACAAACTTTACAATGAGAAACACTTTTACATCATAAACAAAGGGCTAAGAGACCATGCATCTCTCCTAGGGCATGTGTCCTAGTAGATCCACCCCAATATGGTTGCATACCTAGCCCAGATCATAAATTACAGACATGGTGAGAGTTACCAATGCCAAGGGGTAGTGGACTATAGCCATAAAATGAGATTAAAAGGACGAACCATGACCAACTGCATGGGGTCTAGAGATACCACATAAACCCCCTACCAATACATAATACATCTAAACATGGTCCAATGCAATACATGATTGAAAATACAACCACACTTTTGGCACATCATGGTATAATAAGACACATAATCTACTCATATGATGGTCCACATCAAATAAAGAAAATGTGAAGTACAATGTAGTGAATATGAAGTATAACAAAAACAATTTATAGTGAATATGAAGTGTAACAAGAAGCATTTTATAGATTTGAAGGCTTCGTAGATCTTGTTCTACGAATACCTGGTTGTATATTCCAATAATAAAGGGTGAAAATAATGTTGATTCAAGAGTCCACTTAAATAATTCTATTCACATTTTCCAATATATTAACATTAATTCGTGAGCATATCAAAAGTGAATACTCTGTAACAAAAGTAAACCTATGTTATTTCGTGCTCCACAAAATGGAATCTAAAAGAAAGATTTCATAAACAAACTTCAGGTTGAAAGCATAGGGGAGTGTTTGATATGCTTTAATGGAGATGTGACTAGTCCTTAACGGCTTTTCAACTTTACGTCTACATATATGCCCTCCCTCTCTTAAATAATGGAGACATTTACTAAAAATTTCGGCATTAGAATGTCCTCTATAGAAACTTGTCTAATAAAGCTATGACTAGTGGTATTTTCTTAATTGATTTATGTCCAAATTCTACCAAGACAGTTTACTGGTTGAAAATAGATTAAGCCTGTCTTTCACATTGTTAAAAGTGATGCGGCTTTTCTCATAACAAATTTTCATGGCTCGAGTATCAAATTATGCGACCCTCGTTGTATTCGGGAAACTAATAATGTAAACTTTGTCATTTCGAGAGGGCCAAAAACTATCCTAATGAGAACTGGCTTGTATTAAGGGAACAAAAAACACCAAAACACTCCAAAATTGCCCAAATATTTGAAACATCAAAAGTTGTAATACTATGACGGAGAATAAATCATGTATGTTCTGTGGGCTCGTGCAATTCCGTTGTATGTGTGATGCCGAACTAAAATTGCGGAAACGATTAAAAAATTCCCTTGGGCATGTTAACTTTTATTCTCCCGTCTTGCAAAATTTGATCCTGGTTGGACAGTAAACCATACACTCGTAGATTCGTGCCGAGGAAGGGAACTTGGAAGCAAACATGGAAGTCAAAAAGAGAAGTCAGGTATTGTTTTGGCATGGGAATCGGAATGTGGGGCAGGCCAAAATACCGATGAAAATAAAAAAAAAATGAATTGGAAAGCGAGATGGGCGTCATCATCGAAACAAATTGTACGAAGTTTATGAGAAAGTTGCAGGTCCACCGTCTCTGCATTGATTAAACAACACACTAACCGATACTTTCTTCACACTATTTATTCGTATCGTGTTTACCCTTCAGTCGTACCCCTTCTCTGCTCTCCAAGCGTAATAATAGTTCCATGTTGCCCTCTGCGTGTATAGGAGATTCCGCCCATGTCTTTCTGCGAGTTTTTTTCCCTATGAGTACTGCGCATATTTGGTCGACAGTTTCCGGCTTTTGGTTGTATTTTTGTTGATCAAGGAAGGAGGATGCCCTTGTTGGGGAAGGTGCTGACAGAAGAGAGTGGGCACAGATAGCCCTAACATTGCTTATGTCTGGAGCGATGCGTGCCCGCCATCTCTATCTGTCAGCTCTCAAAGACGGACGGACGGGCACGGGGACAAACCCCATCAGTACGGTGATTGTAACTTGTACCTGTGAGCTCCATTTTTCATTTATTTTGTAAACTTTCTTTTTGTTATATGTGTTTTGAAGGCGGATACCAAGGAAATTCTTAACCACCTCAAATCCCGAGATTTGTCGGATTGCCGCTAGATCTCCTCTTATTTCTAGCCACGGAGATTTTCCCTTTTTTTGCTGTTTTTGTTTTTGTTTTAGTTTATTATTTGACAACTTTGACTGTTGGATCAGGATTCAGGAAGAGCTAGAGATGTGTTTTAGTGCTCTTGCCGGATGTGGTGTTTCCAAATACTAACTCCGGCAGAAGGGTTCTTTCTGGTCTTCATCGACATTTTAAAATTTGTTTACAAATGTTTCCGTATTCGTTGCAGCAGAAAAAAGCATCCTCGAATGTCACGGTCCCGAAATCAAGGAAGGAAGTTGGGAATGGTCGCATAAAAAGGCGTGTGCTGACATGCCCGGTAACATGGGAGGCGGATGGGTTTAGGGTGTATGTTTCTTTGTAACCGATCCGGCTCTAGTCAACCCAACCAAATTGGCTGTGTATTTTGGGCATTTTCAGGATTTTGAAGAGATCTTGTCACAAATACGTCCTTGGATACTGTTAAGTGCCTTGTGAGCAGTTTCTGCATTGTGTTAACTTCTATAATCTAAAACTTGAAGCCCTTCATATTGTTTTTACAATTGCTTGTTTCGATGCAGACCAGTCCATGGATAACCTTTTGCGAACGAAGACCTCCTTTTGCGAAGACTTCAAGGGATGCTGTAAATGACGACGTTAATTTACAATTATAAACTGTGTTTGAATAAATGGGTAGACGTAAGGCAGCTCTGAAATGATAATCTCCATTTTAGATTTTGTTCATACGTCTGTTTGTTGATTGTAGATTTGCACTTGATTGAATGAAAGACGTTTTCTCCTTCATGCGATTCTTATGTTGATTTACTGTGATCATACAGCTTGATTTGCGGGTCAGAGAAGAAGATTCAGGCATTTCTTTGGTTGATTAATGCCAGATATGAGCGCATTCAAGGTTAGGATACCTATCCAACTCCTTTAGGTCATTATTCTATGTTTAGGTTAAAGTGATAAAGAGACCGTATGCAACATCTCATGATTTTTTTTCAGAAAACTCAATATCCATGCTTCTAGTCGAAATTTTCCATGTGAAAAACATCTTTATCTCTGCAATTTATGAAGAGTGCCCATAGACATGTGCTATCCAACGATTTTCTACATATTCTATTTTACTTTAAATCATATGACAGCAATGTGCCCCTTTTAAACCACGAAAAATTTAAAATTTTAAAATAGCGAACAAGAGAGACTATGGATATGTAACTTCCAGGGTTCTTTGCCGATCGTTTGTCATAAAATTCTGTGAACCTGTGAGTATGATTTTGGTTATTGGAGCATCGGTCTAGCTGTAGAAGCAGATGGAGTATTCCGTTATATGTTTCTGAAAAGGTCAATGAGATATCCATTAGGTCATTAATGGTGCAAATATGTTGGAGGGATCTTGAATCTTTAGGCGCTATACCGTTGCCTTTCACAAGTTACGACCTTTTACCGTAATATATTATAGGTGTTATGATCTGTCTCAGGGCGTCCGGGTGGCTTAAGATATTGGTGTTACGCCTCGAGAATATGGATATTAGAATGAGTAAATGATAATAGTAGATAGGAACTGTTTTCTTCAGACGTGCATATATTTATTGGATATTAAAAATCTAGTTTGAAGTATTTGAAATAGTGTGGTCCATCAGCATGACCTTCAGAAATGATATGTAACATTAAGATGAGATTAGGTATCATCTCTGATTTTCTTCAGCAAGTTTCAAATTCGAGCTATCAATGTAGAGTTGTCGGTTGGATGAGTGGGAAGAATCATTGTTATCTACTTATAAATGCAGCTTATGGAGACAACCCCGGGCCTACAAATGTTCAGCTAATGAACAGATATAAACTAAAACTTTTGTAACTCTTTTTTCATATTTATTTGTTTTCTTGGAGGGATGTTTTTCTCCTCATTTTAGGTTTTAGGTCTGCTCACGTTCTACACTTTATTGATTTTAGGGCTTTCTATACCTTATCAACTGAGACTAAGTTTGGAGGCATATTTTTGTCCGCAGTCTAGGGTTTTCAAGACTGCACAATTTACAGGGTCTTATTTTCCACCGAGTGGAGTGGAGTTATCATTGATTGCAAGAGAGTTGATTAAAATTGGCCATATAGGATTTCTCCGCTTGGCGTTCCAAAGCGTCTTCATAGAATTAACGCACATTTTATCGCGAAGGTGTTATTGTTTTGGAGGACCTTCCCTAATTTCCGCAGGTTAACACGTCTATTTCTTCAGCAGGCGAGTTGTGTTGCAGAGAGTGCTGAGCGGGAGCGTGACGAAGAGTAGCGGGTGTTTTCGCAGCTGGATGGACGGTTGGGCTGGGCTGCGCGGGAAAACAGAGAAGACGGAGCCTGACTTTCGGTTAATTAATTTTCAAACCCTATTTCGCACAGCTCTGTAGCGGATATCTTAAATTTGGCTGAAGCCCTAATTGAAGAGCTAAACGTGCATCTGATCCGCTTCTGCAAACTAATATGGTATTTATATAGTCTTCTCAATCTGTATCAATGAGTTAATGGAGTTGTGTTCTCTAAGATTCTTTGGGTCATTCGTGAATATAAAAAAAGTCATCGGGTACCATCATTGCTAGTGTTCACCCTCCACTACCATATTAAAAGGGCTGATCGTTGAACAAGCGGATCTAATGAACAATCGGATCTCTCATCCGGTCGGATCAAGATTATCTATCTAAGCTGCAGATCTATCTATTAATCTAATGATTGAGCAAAAAATATACTTCCCGGATACAAAAACTATCAGTGCCCTGCTCCCGAGCCATAAGGAGCAAACATGGTAGCGACAGTTAGATTGAAAGCCTCGTGTAACGGAAACATTCACTTCATATTCAAGCACAAACAACACTTCATACTCAAAGCAGCAACATTCCGTTGCATGGGTTGTGTAACAACCAACTGTTGTCCATGAGTGAACCAAAAATATTTGTGCAAGAAAGTGAGGATGACCACTTGGTCAGATCCATGATTGAAGATCTAGACGAAATAGAGAAAAATAAGACTTGGGATCTTGTTCCAAGACCCAATAACAAAAATGTAATTGGAACTAAATGGGTATACAGAAACAAGTTGAATGAAGATGGAAAGATAGTAAAAAAATAGGCCAGACTAGTATGCAAAGGGTATGTTCAAGTATAAGGACTATAATTTGAAGAAACATTTTCTCTTGTTGCAATAATTGAAGCTATCACTATTTTTTTGGCTTTTGGGATGCTAAAAAAATGTTTATCAGATGGATGTCAAATCATTTTTAAATGGTTATGTAGAGGAATATGTTTATGTGGAGTAACCAAAGGTAAATTGATTGAAAAGAAAGATTATATCTATCGATTATGGGATCAAATAGGTTCCAAGAGCTTGGTACTAGAGGCTGGACAAGTATTTGCACCAATAAGGTTTTCAAAAGGGAACAATTGATAGCAACTTTTACATCAAGTTTGAAGGTACTAACTTGTTAGTTATTGTATTATATGTTGATGGTATTATTTTTGGCAGTAACATTGAATTAATGAGTAAGTGAAATGCAACAAGACTTTGCAATGTCTAGGGGGAACTCTCCTTCTTTATTCATCTAAAAATTCCTCAACAAGAAAGAGGGATTTTCATTTCTCAAAGTAAATATCTCAAGGAAATATTGAAGAAATTTGGCATGGAAAACTGTGCATGAGTAAGAAATTGTATGACTACCATTTGCAAACTCAACAAAGATGATGGTGCTCCATAAATAAATAAAACGATGTACAAGTGTATGATAGTAATTTTACTCTATTTAATAGCTTCAAGGACTAACATCATACAAGAAGTAGGTTTGGTAGGAATGTTTCAATCCAATCCTAAGGAAAATCGTGTCCTTGTGGTTAAAAGAATATTTAGATACTTGCAAGGCAATGTTGATTATCACTAGTGGTATTGAAAAGACACAAACCTAGTTCTCAAAGATTATATATGCTTATACATATGCATACTTGGTAGGGATTATTGATGATAGAAAAATCACTAGTGGAGGTGCATTGATCCGGATTATTTTCGGCACGAAATGAGATCGGAGATATAATAAAGAAATCCACAGAGATATCGCAAATATTCAATAATATAACATAAATGTATCAGAGACGTAACCATAAACATAGATACAGTAATACACAATTTTTATTAATGAAATAAATGTACAGAGACTATAAAATACAGAGTGAAAGATTCAATAGAATGGTGGCAGCTTATCTCTCAGAAGAGATGTGACGACTACTCGCATTTGCAAGAAGATGATTACAATGAGGCTCTGAAGGTCTTTTTACAATAAACATGAATTCCAAAAACCCTAGACATCCAAAAACCTAACCCTAGGAGATGAAGCGCCAAAATTCATGTGGGCCTCGTTTCGGTAAGTTAGTACATCAACTTCCCGGGGTCTTAACTTTTGCATACGATCTTCGTTTTAGGTGTATGATAACTTGTTGGAAAGTTATCGTCGAGGAGATTCATTTTGAGGGATCAATAATGACTTTGACTATCATTGAGAACCTCGATCTTGAAAAACCTTCATTTAGGCCCTCAAAATGGCGTAGGAAGTTAAAACCTGCTAAAAATAGTAAATTGCCAAAATTGCCAAAAACCTATTTTCAGCCAGTCAGAAAAGGCGGATGGCCACCGATATCCACCTAGATCAATCCTCCCTCCTTAGGAAGCAATGGTCTCCATTGCATTGATTTCCCGGGGGAGAGGGAAAAGCGTTTGCTGAATCTGCATCTTGGTGAGCTGCTTGCCTTGCTGGAGACGTCGCACTGCTCAGTTTGTGGAAGTCTGTCAAGAACCTATTGAGGTTGAGGCTGTTCAACAAGTCAGGCTACATGAGAGGACGATGTGAAAAAATAATCTTTGTGCTTTGTTGCAACCTTGTCGACCTGCTTTTGTTGGATAGAAGGTGCTTGGGGCGAAGCTGTAGTGGTTGCAGTGTCCTTTTGTTCCCCTTTTGAATAGATTGTGAAGAAGCTGAATTTTGAAGTATGAGATACTACCTTGCGACACTTTTTAGGTGGAACAGTAGTCATAACTACCTCTGGTATTCTGTAGAGATGGCCCACCAGAGAAACAATGACACTACGGGGTCGAGACTCATAAACAGGGTGGCGCTTCCACATATATGGTTGGCTCAAGAGAACATCACAAAGATCTAGTGGGGCAACATCACATAATACCTCATCCTTGAAGGGTTGGATTCGATATGAAAATCGACATTTGTGTCTGACACAAAGATATCATTCTTGGAAAAGCCACTTGATCTTGTATGGCTGCCGGTGTAGTGTTTTCGACAATCCCAACTGTTTAATGACCTCTGGTGAGATGAGGTTCTTCTGGCTTCCGCTATCAACAATAAAATGTAGCGGGGTCCCCTTCACCCACATATGCGAATGAAAAAGGCACTCCCCCTCTTCAATATATGTTGGTTCTTCTGGTTGAATTGTTGCGGTCGTGACAATAGCAGTGGGGTCTACGTCAATGATCTATCCTTTACCAGTATTTTTAGAATCAGATTCTGAATCAGGGTTCAACTCCTTGTCTTTGATCTTGGCCACCAATGACTATTTTGAGAAACATTCATCAGTGTTGTGCCAGGGGATTTTGTGGAAATCGCACCATTTTTTGGTGTCCTTCTTTTTCTTCCCGTGACCCTTCTTTTCATGTGGCTTGGACTGGCTTTCAGGAGACTGTTTGTTAGGGACGTCTTTGTCATACTTTGGTAGTTGTGTATTTGCAGAACCAAAATCCCGTTTGTTCTGGTGCTTAAATTTTTTCTCGATTTTAACAACATATCGATAGGCATCATCGAGTGATGAGATGCCCAGAAAATCCATTTCACTTTAGATGTATCTGTGTAGAGACCCATGATATTTCAGAACCAAATGTCATTCAGAGTCTTTGATACCTAGCTTGGTTCGTAAGGTATGGAAGGTATTGGTGAAATCTGGAACTTCTTGGCCCCTCTCTTGCCGCAGTGTGGTCCATCTCATGTATTGGTCCTCATAGTTGTCAATGGGGTAATATTGTTCCTTTACCGCATCCAAAAAAAATCCCAAGTGGGATCGGGCCCATATATTTCAGACTCCTTTGTGGAAATCTGCTCCTAATAAGTTTCCCACCAATGTTTGATAGGGGAGAGAGATTTAAGGAGTGTGAAGGTGATCTTTTCTTTGTCGAAAAATTTGTGTACAGGGAAATAACCTTCTAGCAGATTTAACCATTTGTCTAGGGCTTCTGCATCTATCTGTCCTTCAAATACAAGAATATTAAAATTAACTTGTACCTTGAAAGGCGAGGTGCCTCCAAAGTGGCCGCTTGATGAAGGTGTGCCTGTTGCTATCGACAGGCGTTGAAGGATGTGGGAAAAATTCTCCATCATTTCGTCCCACTGTCGTGTGAGAGCTTGCTCAAGCAACAGACTGATATGATCGTTTGCTCCATCATTTTTATTTTATTCTACCATTGAGGGTTTCTTGGGTGTGTGAGAGTGATTTTCCTCAAGAGAGACAAGCTTGAAACCCAACTTGCTATACTCAGACCTCGTTGGGGACATGCACTGAAAAAAATGACCAAGAACAACCTGCTCTGATACCACTGATCCAAATTATTTTCAGGACGAAATGAGATCAGTGATATAATAAAGAAATGCACATAGATATCACAGATATTCAATAATATAATAGAAATGTATCAGATATGCAACCATAAACACATATATATAGTAATACATGATTTCTATTAAAGAAATAAATGTACAGAGACTATAAAATACAGAGTGAAAGACTCGATAGAATGGTGGCAGCTTATCTCTGAGAAGAGATGTGACGGCTACTCGCATTCGTAAGAAGATGATTACAATGAGGCTCTGAAGACATTTTTACAATAAACAGGAATACCAAAAACCCTAGACATCCAAAAACCTAACCCTAGGAGATGAAGTGCCTAAAGTCATGTGGGCCCCATTTGGATAAGTTAGTACATCAACTTCCCGAGGTCGTAACTTTTGCATACGATCTCCGTTTTAGGAGTATGATATCTCGTTGGAAATGTATCATCAAGGAGATTCATTTTCAAGGCTCAATCATGCCTTTAGTTATCATCAAGAGCCTTGATCTGGAAAAACCTTCATTTAGGCGCTCAAAATAGCTTTGGAAGTTAAAACCTATTAAAAATAATAAATTGGCAAAATTGCCAGAAAACTGTTTTGAGCCAGTCGAAAAAGGTGAATGGCCATCGATATCCACCTGGATCAATCCTCCCTCCTTAAGAAGCAATTGTATCCATTGCGATGAGTTATCGTGGCAGAGTGAAAAGCGTTTGTTGAATCTGCATCTTGGTGAGTTGCTTGCCTTGCTAGAGACGTTGTGATACTCAGTTTGTGGAAGTCTGTCACGAGCCTATTGAGGCTAAGGCTGTTCAACAAGTCAGGATACATGAGAAGACGGTGTGCAAAAGGAATCATTGTGCTTTGTTGCAACCTTTTCGACTTGCTTTTTTTGGATAGAAGGTGCTTGGGGTAAAGGTGTAGTGGTTGCAGTGTCCTTTTGTTCCCCTTTTGAACAGATTGTGAAGAAGCTGAATTTTGTAGTATGAGATACTACCTTGTGGTACTTTTTAGGTCGAACAGTAGTCGAAACTATCTCTGGTACTCTGTAGAGATGACGCCCTAGAGAAACATTGACAATGCGGGGTCGAGACTCATAAACAGCGTGGCGCTTCGACATATATGGTTGGCCGAAGAGAACTTCACAGAAATCTAGTGGGGGAACATCACATAATACCTCATCCTTGAAGGGTTGGATTCCATATGACAATCAACATTGTTGGCTAACATGAATATCTCATCCTTGGCAAAGCCACCCGATGTTGTATAGCTGCGGGTGTGGTGTTGTTGACAATCCCAACTGTTTGACGACCTTCCGCTATCAAAAATAAAATGCAGCGGGGTCCCCTTCACCCACATCTGTGAATGAAAATGGTGCTCCCTTTTCAAGATCTGTTGGTTCTTCTGGTTGAATTGTTGTAGTCACGAAAATAACAGTGGGGTCTACGTCAATGATTTGTCCTTTACCAGTATTTTTGAATCATATTCTAAATCAGGGTTCATATGCTTGTCTTTGATCTCGGCCACCAATGACTATTTTGAGAGACATTCATCGGTGTTGTTCCATGGGATTTTGTGGAAATCGCACCATTTTCCGGTGTCCTTCTTTGTATTCCTGTGAACCATCTTTTCATGTGGCTTGGATTGGTTTTCGGGAGATTGTTTGTTAGGGACATCTTTGTCATACTTTGGTTGTTGTTGATTTGCAAAACCAAAATCCCATTTTTTCTAGTGCTTAAATTTCTTCTCGATTTTAACAACATATCGATAGGCAACATCGAGTGATGAGATGTCCAGAAAATCCATTTTACTTTGGATGTGTCTGTGTAGAGCCCCACGGTATTTGAGAACCAAATGTCGTTCGTAGTCTTTGATACCCAACTTGGTGCGCATGGTATGGAAGGTATTGGTGAACTTCATAACTTCTTGGTCCCTCTCTTGTTGCAGTGTGGTCCATCTCATGTATTGGTCCTCATAGTTTCCAATAGGGTAATATTATTCCTTTACCGCATCCACAAAAAAATCCCAAGTCGGATCAGCCCCATATATTTCAAACTCCTCTGTGGAACTCTGCTCGCAATAAGTTTCCCACCAATGTTTGACATGGGGGAGAGATTTAAGGAGTGCGAAGGTGATCTTTTCTTTGTCGAAAAATTTGTGAACAGAGAAATAACCATCTAGCAGATTTAACCATTTGTCTAGGGCTTCTACATCTATCTGTCCTTAAAATATAGGAATATCAAAATTAACTTGTACCTTGAAAGGCGAGGTGACTCCAAAGTGGTCACTTGATGAAGATGTGTTTGTTGCTATTGGTAGGCATTGAAGGATGTGGGAAAAATTTTCCATCATTTCGTCCCGCTGTCACGTGAGAGCTTGCTCAAACAACAGACTGATAGAATCGTATGCTCCGTCTTTTTTTTTTCTTCCGCCATTGATGGTTTCTTGGGTGTGCGAAAGCAATTTTCCTCAAGAGAGACAATATCGAGACCCAACTTGCTATACTCAGACCTCGTTAGGGACATGCACTGAAAAAAACGACCAAGAACAACCTGCTCTGATACCACTGATCCAGATTATTTTCGGCATGAAATGAGATCAGAGATATAATAAATAATGCACAGAGATATCGCAGATATTCAATAATATAATAGAAATGTATCAGAGATACAACCATAAACAAATATATATAGTAATGCATGATTTCTATTAATGAAATAAATGTACATAGACTGTAAAATACAAAGTGAAAGACTCGATAGAATGGTGGTAGCTTATCTCTGAGAAGAGACGTGACAACTACTCACATTCGCAAGAAGATGATTAGAATGAGGCTCTGAAGGCCTTTTTACAACAAACAGGAATTCCAAAAACCCTAGACATCCAAAAACCTAACCCTAGGAGATGAAGTGTCAAAAGTCATGTGGGTTTCGTTTGGGTAAGTTAGTACATCAACTTTCCGGGGTCGTAACTTTTGCATAGGATCTTCATTTTAGGCATATGATAGCTCGTTGGAAAGGTATCATCGAGGAGATTCAATTTGGGGGATAAATCATTCCTTCAGATATCACTGAGAACCTTGATCTCGAAAAACCTTCATGTACGCCTTCAAAATGGCCCCGAAAGTTAAAACCTGCTAAAAGTAGTAAATTTTCAAAATTGTCAGAAAACTATTTTGAGCCAGCCGGAAAAGGTGGATGGCCACCTATATCCACCTGGATCAATCCTCCCTCCTTAGGAAGAAATGGTCTCCATTGCATTGATTTCCCAGGGGAGAGGGAAAAGCGTTTGTTGAATCTGCATATTGGTGAGCTGCTTGCCTTGTTGGAGATGCCGCGCTACTCAGTTTGTGGAAGTGTGTCACAAACCTGTTGAGGCTGAGGTTGTTCAACAAGTCAGGTTACATGAGAGGATGGTGTGCAAAATGAATCTTTGTGCTTTGTTGTAGCCTTTTCGACCTTCTTCTATTGGATAGAAGGTGCTTGGGGTGAAGTTGTAGTTGTTGCAGTGTCCTTCTGTTCCCCTTTTGAATAGATTGTGAAGAAGATGAATTTTGCAGTATGAGATACTACCTTCGACACTTTTTAGGTGGAACAGTAGTTGGAACTACCTCTGGTATTCTGTAGAGATGACCCCCCAGAGAAACAATGACACTACGAGGTTAAGACTCATAAACAACGTGGTGCTTCCACATATATGGTTGGCCCAAGAGAACATCAAAGACATCTAGTGGGGAAACATCACATAATACCTCATCCTTGAAGGGTTGGATGCCATATGACAATCTACATTGTTGGATGACACGAAGATCTCATCCTTGGTGAAGCCACTCGATGTTATATGGTTGCGGGTGTGGTGTTGTCGACAATCCCAGTTGTTTGATAACCTCTGCTGAGATGAGGTTCTTCTAGCTTCCACTATCAACAATAAAATGCAGCGAGGTCCCCTTCACCCACATCTATGAATGAAAAAGGCGCTCCCCCTCTTCAGGATCTGTTGGTTCTTCTGGTTGAATTGTTGTAGTCGCGACAATAGCAGTGGGGTCTGCGTCAATGATCTGTCCTTTACCAGTGTTTTCAGAATCAGATTCAGAATCAGGGTTCATCTCCTTATCTTTGATCTCGGCCACCAATGAATGTTTTGAGCGACATTCATTGATGTTGTGCTAGGGTATTTTGTGGAAATCGCACCATTTTTTGGTGTCCTTCTCTGTCTTCTCGTGACCCTTCTTTTCATGTGGCTTAGACTGGTTTTCAGGAGACTGTTTGTTAGGGATGTCTTTGTGATACTTTGGTTGTTGTGGATTTGCAGAACCCAAATCCCATTTGTTCTAGTGCTTAAATTTCTGCTCAATTTTAACAGAATATCGATAGGAAGCACCGAGTGATGAGATGTCCAGAAAATCCATTTCAGTTTGGATGTATCTGTGTAGAGCCCCACAGTATTTCAGAACCAAATGTCGTTCAGAGTCTTTGATACCCATCTTGGTGCACAAGGTATGGAAGGTATTGGTGAACTCCGGAACTGCTTGGCCCCTCTCTTGCCACAGTGTGGTCAATCTCATGTACTTGTCCTCATAGTTGTCAATAGGGTAATATTGTTCCTTTACCGCATCCACAAAAAAATCCCAAGTGGGATTGGCCCCATATATTTTAGACTCCTCTGTGGAACTCTGCTCCCAATAAGTTTCCCACCATTGTTTGACATGGGGGAGATATTTAAGGAGTGCAAATGTGATCTTTTCTTTGTCAAAAAATTTGTGAACAGAGAAATAAGCTTCTAGCAGATTTAACCATTTATCTATGGCTTGTGCATCTATCTTTACTTCAAATATAGGAATATCAAAATTAACTTGTAACTTGAAAGGCGAGGTGCCTCCAAAGTAGCCACTTGATGAAGATGCGATTGTTTCTATCGACAAGCGTTTACGGATGTGGGAAAAATTCTCCATCATTTCATCCCGTTGTCGCGCGAGAGATTTCTCAAGCAACAGACTGATAGGATCCTCTGCTCTGTCGTTTTTCTTTTCTTCCTCCATTGACGATTTCTTGGGTGTGTGAAAGCGATTGTCCTCAAGAGAGACAAGTTCGAGACCTAACTTGTTATACTCAGACCTCGTCGAATACATGCACTGAAAAAAATGAACAAGAACAACCTACTCTGATACCACTGATCTGGATTATTTTCGGCACGAAATGAGATCAGAGATATAATAAAGAAATGCACAAAGATATCACAGATATTCAATAATATAATAGAAATGTATCAGATATGCAACTATAAACACATATATACAGTAATACATGATTTCTATTAATGAAATAAATGTACATAGACTGTAAAATACAAAGTGAAAGACTCGATAGAATGGTGGCAGCTTATCTCTCAGAAGAGATGTGATAGCTACTCACATTCCCAAGAAGATTATTACAATGAGGCTCTGAAGGGATTTTTACAATAAAAAGGATTGTCAAAAACCCTAGACATCCAAAAACCTAACCCTAGGAGATGCAGTGCCAAGAGTCATGTGGGCCCTGTTTGGGTAAGTTAGTACATCAACTTCTCGGGGTTGTAACGTTTCCATACTATCTCCGTTTTAGGCATATGATAGCTCGTTGGAAAGGTATCATTGAGGAGATTCATTTTGGGTGTTCAACAATGTCTTTGGTGATCATTTAGAGCATCGATCTTGAAAAACTTTCATTTCGGCCCTCAAAATGGCCCCGAAAGTTAAAACTTGCTAAAAATAGTAGATTGACAAAATTGCCAGAAAAATGTTTTGAGCTAGTCGGAAAAGGTGGATGGCCATCGATATCCACCTAGATCAATCCTTCCTCCTTAGGAAGTAATTTTATCCATTGCATTGATTTCCCTATGGAGAGTGAAAAGCATTTGCTGAATCTGCATCTTGGTGAGTTGATTGCCTTGTTGGAGACGTCGTGTTGCTCAGTTTGTGGAGGTCTGTCACAAACCTGTTGAGGCTGAGGTTGTTCAAAAAGATGGGATACATGAGAGGACGGTGTGAAAAATGAATCTTTTTTCTTTGTTGCAAACTTGTCGACCTGCTTCTGTTGGATAGAAGGTGCTTGGGATGAAGTTGTAGTGGTTGCAGTGTCCTTCTTTTCCCCTTTTGAATAGATTGTGAAGAAGTTGAATTTTGCAGTATGAGATACTACCGTGTGACACTTTTTAGGTGGAACAGTAATCGGAACTACCTCTGGTATTCTGTAGAGATGACCCCCCAGAGAAACAATGACACTGCAGGGTCTAGACTCATAAACAACGTGGCGCTTCCACAAATATGGTTGTCCCAAGAGAACATCATAGACATCTAGTGGAGAAACATCACATAATACCTCATTGTTGAAGGGTTGGATTCCATATTACAATCAACATTGTTGGGTGACACGAATATCTCATCCTTGGCGAAGCCACCCTATGTTGTATGGATGCGGGTGTGGTGTTGTCAACAATCCCAACTGTTTGACGACCTCTGTTGAGATGATATTCTTCTGGCTTCCACTATCAACAATAAAATGCAGTGGGATCCCTTTCACCCACATCTGTGAATGAAAAATGCACTCCCCTTCTTCAGGATCTGTTGGTTCTTATGGTTGAATTGTTGCGGTCGCGACAATAACAATGGGGTCTACGTCAATGTTCTATCCTTTACCAGTATTTTCAGAATCAGATTCTGAATCAGGGTTCATCTCCTTGTCTTTGATCTTGGCTACCAATGAATGTTTTGAGAAACATTCATCAGTGTTGTGCCAGGGGATTTTGTGGAATTCACACCATTTTCCGGTGTCCTTCTTTGTCTTCCCGTGACCCTTCTTTTCATGTGGCTTGGACTAGTTTTTGGGAGACTCTTTGTTAGGGACGTCTTTGTCATACTTTGGTTGTTGTGGATTTGCAAAACCAAAATCCTGTTTGTTCTGGTCCTTAAATTTCTGCTCGATTTTAACAACATATCGATAAGCAACACCAAGTGATGAGATGTCCAGAAAATCCATTTCCGTTTGGATGTATCTATGTAGAGCCCCACAGTATTTCAGAACCAAATGTCATTCGGAGTCTTTGATACCCATCCTGGTGCGCAAGGTATGGAAGGTATTGCTGAACTCTGGAACTGCTTGGCCCCTGTCTTGTCACAGTGTGGTCCATCTCATGTAATGGTCCTCATAGTTTCCAATAGGGTAATATTGTTCCTTTACCGCATCCACAAAAAAATCCCAAGTGGGATCATCCCCATATATTTCAGACTCCTCTGTGGAACTATGCTCCCAATAAGTTTCCCACCAATGTTTGACATGGGGAAGAGCTTTAAGGAGTGCAAAGGTGATATTTTTTTTATCGAAAAATTTGTGAACAGAGAAATAACCTTATAGAAGATTTAACCATTTGTCTAGGGCTTTTGCATCTAACTATCCTTCAAATATAGGAATATAAAAATTAACTTGTACCTTGAAAGGAAAGGTGCCTCCAAAGTGGTTGCTTGATGAAGACACACCTGTTTCTATCGGCAAGTGTTGAAGGATGTGGGAAAAGTTCTCCATCATTTCATCTCGTTGTCGCGTGAGAGCTTGCTCAAGAAATAGACTGATAGGATCCTCTGCTCCATCATTTTTATTTTCTTCCACCATTAAGGGTTTCTTGGGTGTGTGAGAGAGATTTTCCTTAAGAGAGACAAGCTAGAGACCCAACTTGCTATACCCAGACCTCGTCGGGGACATGCACTGAAAAAAATGATGAAGAACAGCTTGCTCTGATACCACTGATCCAGATTATTTTTGGCACAAAATGAGATTGGAGATATAATAAAGAAATGTGCAGAGATATTGCAGATATTCAATAATATATAAAAAAATGTATCAGAGATGCAACCATAAACACAGATATACAGTAATACATGATTTCTATTAATGAAATAAATGTACAGAGACTGTAAAATACAGAGTGAAAGACTCGATAGAATGGTGGCAACTTATCTCTGAGAAGAGATTTGACAACTACTCACATTCACAAGAAGATGATTACAATGAGGCTCTAAAGGCCTTTTTACAATAAATAGGAATGCCAAAAATCCTATACATCCAAAAACCTAACCGTAGGAGATGAAGCGCCAAAAGTCATGTGGGCCCCTTTTGGGTAAGTTAGTACATCAACTTCCCGGGGTCGTAACTTTTGCACACGATCTCCGTTTTGGGCATATGATAGCTCGTTGGAAAGGTATCGTCAAGGAGATTCATTTTGGGGGATCAATAATGCCCTTGGATATAATTGAGAACCTCTATATTGAAAAACCTTCATTTAGTCCCTTAAAATGGCCCCGGAAGTTAAAACCTGCTAAAAATAGTAAATTGCCAAAATTGCCAGAAAACTATTTCGAGCCAGTCATAAAAGGTGGATGGCCACCGATATCCAGTTGGATCAATCCTCCCTCCTTATTAAGCAATGGTATCCATTGCGTTGAGTTCCTGGGGGAGAGGGAAAAACGTTTGCTGAATCTGCATCTTGGTGAGCTACTTGCCTTGTTCGAGACGTTGCGCTGCTCAATTTGTGGAAGTCAGTCACTAACCTATTGAGGTTGAGGCTGTTCAAAAAGTTGGGCTACATGAGAGGACGGTGTGAAAAAGGAATCTTTTCACTTTTCTGCAACCTTTTTGACCTACTTTTTTTGGATAGAAGGTGCTTGGGGTGAAGATGTAGTGGTTGCAGTGTCCTTATGTTCCCCTTTTGAACAAATTGTGAAGAAGCTAAATTGTGCAGTATCAAATACTACCTTGCGGAACTTTTTAGATGGAACAATAGTCGGAACTACCTTTAGTATTCTGTAGGGATGAACCCCCAGAGAAACAATGACACTACAAGTTCGATACTTATAAACAACGTGGCGCTTCCACATATATGGTTCGCCCAAGAGAACATCACAGACATCTAGTGGGGAAACATCACATAATACCTCATCCTTGAAGGGTTGGATGCCATATGAAAATCGACATTGTTGGCTGACACGAAGATCTCGTCCTTGGCGAAGCCACCTGATGTTGTATGGCTACAGGTGTGGTGATGTCGAGAATCCCAACTGTTTGACGACCTCTGTTGAGATGAGGTTCTTTTGGATTCCGCTATCGATAATAAAATGCATTAGGGTCCCCTTCACCCAGATCTGTGAATGAAAAAGGTGCTCCCCCTCTACAGGATCTGTTGGTTCTTCTGGTTGAATTGTTGCGATCACGACAATAGCAGTGGGGTATGCATCAATGATATTTCCTTTACCAGTATTTTCATAATCAGATTCTAAATCAAGGTTCAACTTCTTGTCATTGATGTCAGCCACCAATCACTATTTTGAGCGACATTCATTAGTGTTGTTCCAGGATATTTTGTGGAAATCACACCATTTTCAGGTGTCCTTCTTTGTCTTCATGTGACCCTTCTTTTCATGTGGCTTAGACTGGTTTTCGGGAGACTGTTTGTTAGGGACGTCTTTGTCATACTTTGGCTGTTGTGGATTTGCAGAACTAAAATACTGTTTGTTTTGGTGCTTAATTTTCTTCTCGATTTTAACAACATATCGACATGGAACACCAAGTGATGAGATGTACAGAAAATCCATTTCAGTTTGGATGTATCTGTGTAGAGCCCCACGGTATTTCAAAACCAAATTCCATTCATAGTCTTTGATACCCATCTTGGTGCTGAAGGTATGGAAGGTATTGGTGAACTCCAGAACTGCTTGGCCCATCTCTTTTCGCAGTGTGGTCCATCTCATGTACTTTTCCTCATAGTTGCCAATAGGGTAATATTGTTCCTTTACCACATCCAAAAAAAAATCCCAAGAGAGATCAACCCCATATATTTGAGACTCCTCTGTGGAACTCTGCTCCCAATAAGTTTCCCACCAATGTTTTACATCAGAGAGAGATTTAAGGTGAGGTGCCTCCAAAGTTGCCGCTTTATGAAGATGTGTTTGTTATACTCAGACCTCGTCGGGGATATACACTGAAAAAAATGACCAAGAACAACCTGCTTTGATACCACTGATCCAGATTATTTTCAGCACGAAATGAGACTAGAGATATAATAAATAAATGGATAGAGATATCACAGATATTCAATAACATAACAGAAATGTATCAAAGATGCAACCATAAACAAAGATATACAGTAATACATGATTTCTATTAATGAAATAAATGTATAGAGATTGTAAAATACACAATGAAAGACTCGATAGAATGGTGACAGCTTATCTCTGAGAAGAGATGTGATGGATACTTACATTCACAAGAAGATGATTACAATGAGGCTCTGAAGGCATTTTTACAATAAACAGGAATACCCAAAACCCTAGACATCCAAAAACCTAACCCTAGGATATGAAGCGCCAAAAGTCATGTGGGCCTTGTTTGGGTAAGTTAGTACATTAACATCCCAGGGTCGTATCATTTGCATACGATCTCCATTTTAGGAGTATGATATCCCGCTAGAAAGGTATCATCGATGAGATTCATTTTGGGGGCTCAGTCATGCCTTTATCTATCATTGAGAACATCGATCTGGGAAAACCTTCATTTAGGCCCTCAAAATGGCCTCAGAAATTAAAACCTACTAAAAATAGTAAATTGTCAAAATTGCTAGAAACCTGTTTTAAGCCAGTCAGAAAGGGTGGATGGCCACTGATATCCACCTGGATCAATCCTGCATCCTTAGGAAGCAACAGTATACATCACGTTGAGTTCCCGGGGGAGAGGGAAAAGCGTTTGTTGAATCTGCATCTTGGTGTGTTGCTTGCCTTGTTGGAGACCTCGCACTGCTCAGTTTGTGGAAGTCTGTCATGAACCTGTTGAGGTTGAGGCTATTCAAAAAGTCGAGATACATGAGAGGACTGTGTGAAAAATGAATCTTTACTTTTTGTTGCAACCTTTTCAACCTGCTTCTATTGGATAGAAGGTGCTTGGGGTGAAGCTGTAGTGGTTGTAGTGTCCTTCTGTTCCCCTTTTGAACAGATTGTCAAGAAGATGAGTTTTGCAGTATGAGATACTACCTTGCAGTACTTTTTAGGTGTAACAATAGTAAAAACTACCTCTGGTATTCTGTAGAGATGACGCCCCATAGAAACAATGACACTGCGGGGTTGAGACTCATAAACAACGTGGTGTTTCCACATATATGGTTGGCCCAAGAGAACCTCAAAGACATCTAGTGGGGAAACATAACATAATACCTCATCCTTGAAGGGTTGGATTCCATATGACAATCGACATTGTTGGTTGACACCAAGACTCGTCCTTGGCGAAGCCACCCATTTTTGTATGGATATGATTGTCGTGTTGTCGACAATCCCAACTATTTGACGACCTCTGCTGAGATGAGGTTCTTCTGGATTCCACTATCAACAATAAAATGCAGCAGGGTCCCCTTCACCCACATCTATGAATGAAAAAGATACTCCCCCTCTTCAATATCTCTTGGTTCTTCTAGTTGAATTGTTGCAGTCGTGACAATAACAGTGGGATCTGAGTCAATGAGATCTATCCTTTTCCAGTATTTTTAGAATCAGATTCTGAATCAGGGTTCATTTGCTTGTCTTTTATCTCAACCACCAATGAATGTTTTGAGCGACATTCATCGGTATTGTGCCAGTGGATTTTGTGGAAGTCACACCATTTTCCGGTGTCCTTCTTTGTCTTCCCGTGATCCTTCTTTTCATGTGGCTTGGACTCGTTTTCGAGAGATTGTTTGTTAGGGACATCTTTGTCATACTTTGGTTGTTGTGGATTTGCAAAACTAAAATCCCGTTTGTTTTTGTGCTTAAATTTCTTCTCGATTTTAACAACATATCGATAGGTAGCACTGAGTGATGAGATGTCCAAAAAATCCATTTCAGTTTGGAAGTATCTGTGTAGAGCCCCACGATATTTCATAACCAAATGTCGTTCAAAGTCTTTAATACCCATCTTGGTGCGAAAGGTACGGAAGGTATTGGTGAACTCGGGAACTGCTTGGCCCCTCTCTTGCCACAGTGTGGTCCATCTCATGTACTGGTCCTCATAGTTGCCAATAGGTTAATATTGTTCCTTTACCGCATCCACAAAAAAATCCCAAGTGGGATCGGCCCCGTATATTTCAGACTCCTGTATGGAACTCTGCTCCCAATAAGTTCCCCACCAATGTTTGACATCAGGGAGAGCTTTAAGGAGTGCGAAGGTGATATTTTCTTTTTCGAAAAATTTGTGAACAAAGAAATAACCTTCTAGCAGATTTAACCATTTGTCTAGGGCTTCTGCATCTATCTGTCCTTCAAATACAGGAATATCAAAATTAACTGGTACCTTGAAAAGCAAGGTGCCTCCAAAGTGGCTGCTTGATGAATATGCACATGTTTCTATCAACAGTTGTTGAAGGATGTCGGAAAAATTCTCCATCATTTCATCCCACTGTCGCGTGAGAGCTTGCTCAAGCAACAGACTAATAGGATTGTTTGCTCCGTTGTTTTTCTTTTCTTTCACCATTGAGGGTTTCTTGGTTGTGCGAGAGTGATTTTCCTCAAGAGAGACAAGCTTGAGACCCAACTTCCTATACTTAGACCTCATCGGGGACATGCACTAAAAAAAACGACCAAGAACAACCTTCTTTGATACCACTGATCTGGATTATTTTTGACACGAAATGAGATCGGAGATATAATAAAGAAATGAATAGAGATATCACAAATATTCAATAATATAACATAAATGTATCAGATATGCAACCATAAACACAGATATACAGTAATACATGATTTCTATTAATGAAATAAATGTACAAAGACTGTAAAATACAAAGTGAAAGACTTGATAGAATGGTGGCAACTTATCTCTGAGAAGAGATGTGACGGCTACTCACATTCCCAAGAAGATGATGACAATGAGGATCTGAAGGAATTTTTACAATAAACAGTAATGCCAAAAATCCTAGACATCCAAAAACCTAACCCTAGGAGATGAAGCGCCAAAAGTCATGTGGGCCCCGTTTGGGTAAGTTAGTACATCAACTTCCCGGGGTCGTAGCTTTTGCATACAATCTTTGTCTTTGGCGTATGATATCTCGTTGGAAAGGTATCATCAAGGAGATTCATTTTTGTGTATCTATCATGTCTTCTACTATCGTTGAGAACCTCTATCTCGAAAAAAACTTCATTTAGGCCCTTAAAATGGCCCTGGAAGTTAAAACCTGCTAAAAATAGAAAATTGCCAAAATTGCCAGAAACCTATTTTGAGCTAGTCGAAAAAGGTGGATGGCCACCGTTATCCACCTAGATCTTCCAGTATTCCTTGGGACTTGTTTAGTGTCCTAGATCAGCAAGAAATAAACTTGCATTGCCCTTTCTACAGTTGAAGGGAAATATATAGCTGCAAAATCCTTCCATACTCAAGTATTGTGGATAATAAACAATCTCAAGGATAGTCAAGTTCCTTGTCATCAACCTGTCACCATCATGTGTGACAATACAAGTGCTATCAAGATATCTGAAAAACCTTTTTCAACACTCAAGTCAAATATCATTTTGTCAGAGAACATGTTCAGGATAAGGTGATCCAATTAATATATGTTCCTTGCAAAGAGAATATTGCATATATTTTTACGAATCGATTACCAAGAGAAAAATTTGAGTATCTTAGATAGAGGATGTTCCCTAGTTGATATTGTGTGAGGGGCAAGTGATATTGTTGTTAATATTTACACTAATCATAAAAAAAAAAATTGTAGAAATGCACATAGACGAGGTTTGTAATGGTTCTCAATGGTACTGTATAGAGTCCAAGAGAATGTTTTAGAATATGATTCGATAGGTCCTTCTTCCGAGGTGAAGAATATACAAAGTCTCTATCTTTCATTGTTGTTAAAAGGAGAGAGTAAAACACAAAACCAACAAACCCAAATGTTGATATACATTGAAAGGGGGAGTTTGTGGTCAACATTGAAATTAGGAGAAACTTAGCATAAAGGCCATTAATTTTGTAGTTGGGCTCTTTTGGTTACCATCAATGACAAAGGGGGAGTTTGTTGCACTATTAGAGAAAGATTTGTCTCACCCTATGAAATCTTGCAGAGAGGGCCTTATTCCATCTCCCTATGAAGACTTACTTTCCCTGATTGATGAATCCAAAGACAAAAATCAATATTTTTCCACTTGTATGCACCTTGCAAGCTATACAACAAGCGTATACGCTGGCTACTCCACTACAATTTGTGTACATTGGGATTTGTGCCAGAAAATCAAGATTAAATGTCAAGTTTCTAGGTCACAACAAAAGATCTCTGATCCTTGGCCTTCCACATACTGGAAATGTTTCGACTCGACCCTACATTTGCATTTTTAAGGCTATAAAGAAGCCAATTCTGAGATATGGAAAAGGAGAGAGAGTTCAACTTTGAGAGCAAAGTTACTCTTGAGAAATTATTACTTCATTTTTGAGTCTGCATCCCTTTTTCCTTTAAGTCTGAACACAATGTTCAGGCCCCAAGCTCTTCCCTTATTGATGGAGAACCTCTTTGTCTCCCTTATATGATCTTACCTCTGGTGGAGGATTGAAGTGGTGGAAGGAACTTCGTTTCTTGGTTCCAAACCGTGTCGAAATGGAAGTCTATAATGTTTCACTTCTGTTGATCATTTATTAATAGAAATTCTCCATTTCCATCCAATTGATATCTTGCAAATATATGTGTTATGATCCATGGGCATGTTTGTTTTGTATATTGATGGATTATGTTATCTAATGTGCTAACCTGTTATATCATCATTGTATTCTTTCTTTACTTGTTTGTTGAGAATTTGTTGTAGGTATAAATATTTGGGTCAATGTGCTCAATGATGGACATCATTGAACGTTTGGATGAGGTAGGCATATTTATTATCTCTCTTCCACATTAGTTTATATATCATATGTTGGAATTGAGTAGATTTATGTATTCATACATGTCTGTCGTGGTTCACCCTAGCCATAGAGAGATTTTCCTCATAACATGCACATATGTTGTCATTGATTTCAAAGTGGTTATGGACATGGTCAGTTATAGAACAATAACATACAATAATGAAAATATAAGCATGTGCAATAACATACAGTATGGAACAAAGCATAACACACATGGAGAGGAAGTCATGAAAGGATGAAAACAACAATGCATAGAAGGATAAAAGGATGAAAGGATCAATGGAACCAAAGAAGATCAATGGATAGGAATTTATCGCATATATGATCGTTCGGTGAAGAAATTATTGGCTATAGGAGATAACTATAGCTGGATCGACAGGGGATGACCTACGACATAGTTCAGAATTGAAGCGCGAAAAAGAAAAATGAAACGAAGTAGATTGCGACAGATTCTCATGTTTGTGATAGCGATGTGAAGCGATGGATGTTAGTGCTGCAGTACGATGTCGAATGTGCAATGACTATAGGGTTCCTTTTGATAATGCGATGAATGACACAGTGGAGTGTAACAAAATGAAGTCTATCTCTTATCAATGGTGCAAAAGAAATTTACAGGGTGCCTTGAGCTACTACGATGAACGACACAGTGGATTACGATGAAACAAGTGGAAGTTCAACAATGAAGTAAGTGAGTCACCAAGGCACACTCATGGTCTGGTGGGGCGACTAGGCGTGCACAATACATGGCAAGTGCAACAAGTTGAAGGCTTGTGAATTGAATTTTTCACTCTTATTCTATCTGCGCATTAGGCACTCTATAAACCAGAATGTACATGGCTACATCAATTTTGATGAGATGAAAGATTTGGTCATAGATTCAATTTTTCATTAGTCATTGAAAGGATCGATGATCATCCTTGAACATTTTCATAAAATAAGGAATATTTGGTTCATTTGATTTAGTTAAAGAATGTCCAATTGTAACTGAACAAGAAATATTCTTAATTTAGACATAACTATGTACATATATAACTAACTAGACTTTGATGTGGTCAAGATATGTAAACAATATAATTGTTATGCACCCACATACTTAATTTAGACATAAGTGTGTTCATATATAATTAACTGGACTTTGATCTGGTCACTATATGTCCACAATATAATTGTTATGCGTCCGCATACAATTAGTTGAACTCAAGAAATGATATTATAATAGGGATGTGCATTGATCGAGTATGTAGTTGATGTGGAGCAAGGGAAAAGGTTATTTGACTATTAAAAGGAACTCAACCGGAGACATATAAGATTATTTTTTAAAGGTATAAGGTATAGTTATGTAAGGAACTTTATAGAAACTTCATTAGAGAAACTTCATTATAAGTTTTCTAAAAATAAGTTTCTCTAATGAAAGGTATAGTTATGTAAGGAACTTTTCATTAGAGAAACTTGAATATAGGAAGGAAGAGTGGTGCAGGGGAGAGGGTTGGTGTCCTTACTCTATAGGTTGGTTCCTGAGAGGATTGGAGTCCTTGTTAATCCCTAAATAATGGCTCATTACCCATTAATTGGGGCATATTACATTAGTAATGTTATTTTAGCTATGTTGGCTTTAGTCCATTAGTTGTAATTATACCTCCTAGTCTCCTATATATACCAAGGATACATTTTCATTTGGAATCATCTTTTAATTGTACATTTATGTGGGCATGAGGAGGTTTCCCCCTTGAAGAGGCCTATTATATGAATTTCTCTCTTTCTCAAGGCCTTGAGTACTTAGTCAGAGGTTTTTCTATGCTATATTGATATTTGGTTCTTAACATATGGTATCAGAGCTCAAGGTCTTGGGGTTCCACTGATACATCTAAGACACCTTGGCATTTTCACTATAATGTTTTGTCTACAATGTTTCAAAAGGAACAACTTGGAGGATATTTAGTAGACAGATCAAGGTACGTTGGGTTAACATTTTAGATCCCGAGGCATTATACTTTTAGAGATACAGCCTGTGCAAGATAGGGTTCTGGAATCATCCAGAATTGAGTCATTGCAGAATTGTTGCTATAATGTTTTTTTTTGTAATGTTTCAGACCCCAAAATTTGGAGGCTATTCACATAAATTAGTAAGGTATCTGTGGTAAAAATTTAAGCTTATGATTCATCTTACATTTGTAGATACACCCTGTGGAAGATAGGGTATCTGACTAGTCCTATTGACTAGTCTCAAGAAGTTGTTCCAGGTAAAAAAATCATAAATTCTTCCTAGAGTATCCAAATTGAGTGACACTAGTTGCATTGGATAGTGGACAATCTATAGTATATATGGTATGTGTTTCATAATTTTATATAAATTATTTTGTGTGGGGAACGCTATACAAGTGAGATCGCCTGGAAAGGCCAAATATCAACAAGTTGTGGGGAATTTACCATAAATTCCACTTGGCACATCCAATTTTGATCAGACCCATGGAATTATAGAGAAGAAATATCATAGAATTACAAAAAAAAAAAATCATACCCAGAAGGACCGAAACTTTGGAGATACAACATAAGAAATATTGTCTAGTAGAACCACCTCAAAATCAAGGTTCAAAAGTGATACTTGGCCAACATGACACCCAAAAAGGGAAATTCTATGCCAAATAATCCTCCAGAAATTCCTACTTGGACTCTTGATGAAGGTGAAGAAATGTGTAGGGACATAAATGAATTACAAAAGAAGACAATGAAAAAAGATGAACTACAAGGGATGTTGGATTCAATTAAAGCTAAATTGGAGGCAATAATGGATACTAAGATGGATGGTTTAAAAAGGGAGATCATGGAAGGAATGAAAAATTTAATAGAGAGGACACCTGGAAGTGAAAATTTGTCCCATGAAATTCATGATGAGGACACAATGAAGACGAATCAAGAATGGAGAAAATCCAACTTTGGGTTGAAGTCCAACCACGTTCGTAAGATCGATATGAGGAAGTTTGATGGAAAGGACCCAATCACATGGATACTTCATATGCAACAATTCTTTGATCTACATAATGTGCCACACACACAAAAGGTACAAATTGTTTCTTTATATTTAGAACCCAATCAATTTTTATGGTATCGATGGATTTTTTCTCGCAAATCACTCTCCACTTGGACAATTTTCATAGAAGAAATGATAGAACACTATGATGATATAAGGAGAAATGCCTTGTTTAGCCAATTGATAAATCTCAAACAAAAGGGTTCAGTTACATGGAAAATTGAGAACTTCCAAAGATTGAATATAAAGGTAACAGATATTCCAAATGAGCCCTTGATTGATGTATTCATAAGAACTTTAAAGGATAACATTCAACATGAGGTTCACCTTTGGGAACCCAAGTCATTGGAGAATGCATTTAGGGTGGAAAGAAATGTTGAAAGTAAAAATATGGCTATAGCTACTAGAATGACCAATCCTAACAATAATAGAGAGAATAATGCTCCCTCTTCTAAAACACCTCAACCTACAAGGTTGACACCTAAACAATTGGAGGAAGGTAAAGAAAAAGGTTTATGATCTAATTGTGACATCAAGTACAATAAGGGACATAAGTGTGGTGAGAAGAAATTATTCTACATAGATTGTGAAGAAGAAGAAGAAGAAGAACACGAACCATCTCAAGCTGAAAACATAGAAGAAATTTCTTCTGAAGAGATGACTCCCATGATATTGTGTAATGCATTCGCTAGAATTAACACTCCTCAAACCCTCAATATCGAAGGATATATCAAAAAGAAAAAGGTAATATTCCTAATTGATTCTGGTAGTACTCCTAATTTCATTCACTATAAATTGGCCAAAGCTCTCAATTGCTTTGTATATCTAACACCAGAGTTTCATGTAATGATTGCAGACGGAGGAACTATCAATTTATCAGGAAAATGAAATAAGATCAATCTTACCATGGGGGAATATGTAATGAATAGTCAAATTATGTCTATACCCATGGGTGGTGCTGATGTTGTACTAGTAATCCAATGGTTACAATCATTAGGAATGGTGGATTTTAATTTTCAAGAACTTTTCATGACATTTTCATTAGAAGGAAAATAAATTGAGTTAAGAGGTATCATAGGGAAACCTTGTAAGGTGATAATCTCTAATGACATGATAAAATTATTGAAAAAGGGGCATCAAGGTGTTATTTCACAACTATGCTCACTAGATGTTCAAACATCTAAGCCATCTATTCCTCTAGATCTCCAAGGGATCATTGATAATCATTCCAAAGTATTTGAAGATATTCCCAAAGGTCTTCCACCCACTCAAAATCATGATCATGATATTCACCTAATTCCTAGGAGTGTTCCTCCTAACATCAGGCCATACAAATACCCTTATGTCCAGAAGAGTGAAATTAAGCGCATGGTTGAAGAAATGTTAGAGGCTGGCAATATTAGACTTGGCCAAATTTCTTACTCTACACTTGTGGTAATGGTATTCAAGAAAGATGGCTCATGGTGTATGTGTCCATATTATAGAGATCTCAACAAGATCACTATTAAAGATAAGTTTCCTATTACTGTCATTGGTGAATTGTTAGATTAACTACATGGACCAATCTATTTCACAAAGTTGGATCTTCATTCAGGGTATCACCAAATTAGAATGAAGGACAAAGATATCTCAAAAACATCATTCTGAACTCGTGAAGGCCATTATGAATTTTTGGTCATGCCTTTTGGCCTTACAAATGCACATTCCACATTCCAAGGGTTGATGAATTCCATTTTCAAGCCCTTCCTTCGAAAATTTATGTTAGTATTTTGTTATGATATACTAATCTATAGAAATTCTTGGGAAGATCATTTGTGACATGTTGACAAGTTGCTACAACTACTAAAGGAGCAGCAACTATATGCCAAACCATCCAAATGTTTCTTTGGAGTGAAGGGGGTAGAGTATTTGGGTCATATTTTATCTCATGAAGGTGTCAAGGTAGACCCTAACAAGATTAAGGCCATGATGGACTGGTCGATTCCCAAAACATTGAAGAATCTTAGAGGAGTTTCGGGTTTGACAGGTTACTACCGCAAGTTTGTTCGGCACTATGGAAGAATACTAGCACCTTTAATGACACTAAATAAAAAGTATGCGTTTTCATGGACTCCAAAGGGAACTAAATATTTTGTACAACTTAAAGAGGTGACGTGCAAAGCTCCTATCTTGACCACTCTAGACTTCACAAAAACCTTTATTATGGAATGTGATGCCTCGAGAAATGGAATTGGTGTTGTCCTAATGCAAGAAGGAAGGCCCCTAGCTTTTGAAAGTCGGCCACTCAAGGGAAAGGACTTACACAAACCCATTTATGAGAAGGAAATGATGGAAATACTACATGCATTGAAGAAATGGTGTCCTTACCTAATAGGTAGAAAATTCAAGGTCAAAACATATCATGATAGTCTTAAATACTTATTGGAACAAAGACTATCTTTAGAAGAACAACAAAAATGGGTAACCAAGATATTGGGTTATGATTTTGAAATCGTTTATAAAAAAGGGAAGAAAAATGTTGTGGAAGATGCACTCTCAAGAATGGATGAATATGTTGAGGCCTTTCTCTGTGCTATCTCGGTCATCCAACCTGATTGGATAATAGAAGCAAGGGATGAATGGAATAATGAAGAAAAAGTGTGGACTCTGATTCAAAGGTTACAACAGGATTCTAGTGCATCATATACATTTACATGGAAAAATGATTCACTATGGTACACATATCACTTATATTTATGTAAGAACTCTTAACTTAAACAAAAGGTACTATTGGAATTGAACACCTCTCCAGTAGGAGGGCACTTAGGATTTTTGAAAACCTACCATAGGGTCAAGAAGGAATTTTTTTGGGATGCCCTTAAAACTGATGTTCAAAGGTTTGTGGCAGAATGTTTGGTTTGCCAACAAAACAAGGTGGACAAAATTAAGACCCCAGGTCTTTTACAATCATTATCCATCCCAAGTTAGCGCTAGGAGGAGGTTTCCATGGATTTCATCATAGGGTTACCGAAGTCTGAACAAAAGAGTGTCATCATGGTGATTATTGATAAAATGACTAAGTATGCACACTTTTGTGCACTCTGTCATCCCTTCAAATCCATTACAGTTGCCACCACATTCATGGAGATAGTTCAAAAGCTACATGAAAGCCCAAAGATTATTGTAAGTGACACAGATCCCATCTTCACTGGACATTTTTGGATAGAATTATTTTCTTGTTTGGGTACTCAATTGGCTCATAGCTCATCCTATCATCCTCAATCTAATGGACAAACTGAGATAGTGAACACATGTCTAGAAGGCTACCTTCGTTTCTTTGTCTCTGATAAACAATCATAATGGTTCAAATGGTTGCCCTTGGCATAATCCTGGTATAACACTTACTTTAATACTACAACAAAAATGACACCATTTATGGCACTCTATGGATACCACCCTCCTTCCATCACTTCTTATCTAAAATAAAAATCTAAGGTTCAAGAAGTGGAAGATCACATTGAGCATCAGCAACAATTTCTCCAAATATTAAAGGACAACCTAACCATGGCACAAGATTGCATGAAACAACAAGCAAATCAACATC
>ML777646.1:378923-402102 GCA_009831015.1 Picea engelmannii
TAAGGTGTTTCAAAAGATTGGTACTATGGCATACAAATTGGAGTTGCCTGCATCTTCACGAGTACACCCAGTTTTCCATGTTTCATGCTTAAAGAAGGTTATAGGTGACAAGATCCCAATTCAAACTATATTGCCAGAACTTGATAAGGACGGAAAAATCATATTGGATCCTGAAGCCATCACTGACACAATAATTCTCCATCTGAGGAATAGATCCCTTTTAGAGTATCTCATTAAATTGAGGAAACTACCGGCTGGAGATTCCACTTGGGAAGATGAGTATTTTATATAGAAGCATCCAGATTTACTCAAGCATTGCGGAAAACACTTGTCTCAAGGGGAGGGGCATGTTAAGCCCTAAATAATGGCCCATTACCCCTTAATTGGGGCATATTACATTAGTAATGTTATTTTATTTATGTCGGCTTTAGTCCATTAGTTGTAATTATACCTCCTAGTCTCCTATATATACCAAAAAGACATTTTCATTTGGAATCATCTTGTAATTGTACATTTATGTGGGCATAAAGAGGTTTTCCCCTTGAAGATGATTATTATCTTAATGTCTCTCTTTTTCAAGGCGTTGAGTACTTATTCTAAGGTTTTTCTATGCTATATTGGTATTTGGTTCTTAACAGTCCTCATCATTTGTAACAAGTTGTTTCCTACGAGGATTGATGTCCTCATCATTTGTAATAGGATGGTTCCTAAGAGGATTGGTTTCCACATCATTTGCAGCAGGTGGGTGTTTTTTGAGATGAAATATTATGAATTGTAAGTTGGTTCTTGCAAAAGAACATGTAAAGAAATATGTTGTATGGTTTTCTCCCGCATTGGTTTTCCATGTAAAAGTTATGTTGTACTATTTTTTTTGTTGTTGTTTTGATTTATGTATGCATTGGTGATTAAGGAAGCACTTCAAAATAATATTAAGTCATTGAAAGAAAATAAAATTGAGAAAATTGATACAATACCAATTCACCCCCATGTCAATATTATTGTGAGTCTCAACAATAATAGAGTATGATAGTGGATTGGATCAACTTCAAGGATCTCAACTTATTCTAGAAAATATTGGAAATATTAGAAATAGATGCAGCTTCATCTATAATGAATTAATGAATAATAAAAAAATTGATCATGATAGGGATATAGACTGTGACAAATGGAGGATGTCTAGACTCTTTTTCATTGAAGTTGATTTCTCTCAACTCAAAGTCAAAGGGAATGAAGGATCCAAGAGTTACCAACAAAGATTTTCATTGGGAAGGAAATGTCTACAATACCTATAATGATAACATCGAAAAATAATATTGGGAATATTCATTAATGATTCTATAACTATGGGTATCCCATCCCTTCCATGTGGATTATACACCATTAAACATAAGGGAAGGATATTCACAAGGGAAGTGGTTTTGGTGTTAGGTTAAGGTATTTGCAAGGAGATACTTTACATCAATAGGGCATCATTTCGAGTGGTATATTCAATTTTTGGCATATCATACATTCATATTCTTGTTTGAAGGTGTATGTCAGTAGAGCGTATGTGGATGTTTAAAAAAACAAGCTCCAGGTAAAGAGGGGATGAAATGAAATGAGGATGTTGAGTTATACTTAGTGTTGGAAACTAAGCTCTATTGGGGGGAGGGTTGCAGAAGGACATGAGTTGTATGGGTTGAGGGTCTCCTTACAGAGGGCTAGAAACATCAATGTGGGATTATGGATAGATTATATGCTCTTGATTCCATGAATATTAAGTATTTCAAGATAGTGGTGGCTACAATATAATATAGCTCACCAATAATGCATGGATTATTCTTTTTTTAGTTGACTATTTTTAGTACCGTTGATAGGTGGATCATATTACTTTTATAGTTTTGTTTGTGGTTTGAATTGTTATTGTTTCCTCCAATGTTATTGGATTGATTTTATTAGTTTCCACCTTGGCCAAATTTTAGGTTCTAGTTTTATATATTATTGTTGTTGTTTCATTTCTTATTATTTCCCTTACTTTGTTGTTAATTAGGTGGGTTAGGAGGATTTTGTTGTGAAACCAAAACACCCTCAATATGAAGGAGAGGGTTGGACTAGATTGCCATTATGTGATGGAAAGAGGGGGGAGGAAAACTATGTTTATGGAGGTCCTAGAAATGGGTAATATGGGTTTGATCTTGGGAGTGGTAAATAGGAGTTGTTGGGCTCTATTTTGTTTCATATTTCTCTGCCCAATAAAGTCATTATTCCTAAACCATTTCCTACATTTCACTAATAATACATGTCCATCTATACCATAAACCTTCATTAAATACCTTTATTCATGACCTATGCTTAATACATCAATTTTCTATGCTTTTAGTGATTAAATATGATTATATCATAGTTTTACTAGTGAGGGTTTATGAAGTAGCAATAGTTCAGTTCAGAGTAGTTCAATTTTTGTGCCAGTAGTTTAGTTCATGTACCCGAAAAAAAAATTCGAGATACTTCCACCTCTCCAATTGGGACTTTGCCACATGAGTTTGAACATATAGATACCATCATGGTGTGTGTCATTTGGTTTGCACCCACGTCACACATCTGATCCTCCATCTCTTGATCAAACGTTTTGTAAAAAATGTATTAGAATTAGCAACAACAATACTTAGAAGTGATTTGTGGGAAGATGAATACATATCTCAAAATTATGGAACATGATTTTTGTTCCAAAGGATGTAATTTAGTTGGCTTTGGAGTGGATATTCAAAAACATGCACTGTTTGGGAGATAGATTCAACTTTTTAATATGGGTTTGCTTAAGCGCAAATTGGCAATGGTTTTGAAACAACCAACTTCCGCCTTGATTTTCGAGAAGATGAAGATTATTTTGAAACATATAGGACATGGTTTTTATTCTAAGCATAATAAATTAAGTATAGGAGCGAGACGATTTCCATAATAAGGCACGGCTTGAGAGTTATGGTAAGTTCTTCAACATGGATTTGCCCAAAATTACAAGTTGCACCCACACAAATGCAATTTCCATATTTGCAAAGAAGACAGATTTGTTTGCAGATATGTGATGATTAGAAAGTAGTTTGTATATGATTATTGTGTCATGTTTTTCACCTAGATTAAGCAAATGCTTGTTTTGTGAGTTTTTCCCAATTCCAAAATTGAGAAAATTAGTTCAATTTTCTCTATGTATGAATGCAAAGGTACAGATAGAAAGGGATATGGTATAAATTATTGTACCATATCCTTGATTAGAAATCATACGATGAGAAATATTTTATCACTCCAACATTCATCTTTGTAATAAATAAGTTCATGCAATTCTTTGTGTGATCAAACTCCTTGCTGCAATATTCACCTCCATTTTCTTATCTGAGAGACTTCATCCTTTTTCCTGTCTCATTCTCAACTAAATATTTCCATCTCTTAAAAGTATAAAAAACATCATATTTTTGTCGAATGCAATAAAGCCAAGTTTTTCTAGTTGCATCATCAATAAAAGTAACATAATAATGAGAGCCACCAAGAGATGATACCTGAGTTGTTCCCCATACATATGTATCCACAAGCTCTAACATTTCTCTCTTCTTTTCTTTTCCGACTCTAAGAAATCCGACTCTCTTTTGTTTTCCATAAACCAAATGCTCACAGAAATCCAAATCAATTTGTTTAAGATATCGCAAAACATTTCTTTTGTGAAGTATTTGCATCCCCTTCTCACTCATGTGTCCAAGCCTATGATTCCATAGTGTTGTATCCATTGTTGTAGAAGCTAAAGAGATAGAAGAGTCAATATTACTAGTACATAAATACAATGCACCTACCTTCTCTCCTTTTGTTATCACCAGTGATCCTTTGGTGACCTTCCACACCTTATCTGTAAATATGGATATACAACCTTGAATTTCCAGTTTCCATGTTGAAATTATATTTTTCCTTAGATCTGGAATGTGTCTTACCTCTTTCAATAACCTTGGTTTCCATTCCTTTGCTTTATTTTTATCTTTCCCATTCGAACAATTTTTCAGGGTGCATCATCACCCAAATGAACCTGTCCAAAATCAACTTGAATATAATATAGAAAATGTTTCCTATGGGGTGTGGCATGAAATGAAACCCCTGAATATAGTACCCAAGACTCATAAATATTATCTATGGAAAGAATCAAAGAATCTTGTAACACATCACCTGTTACATTTTCTTCTTGATTTTTCTCCTACTGTCCATCTCTTTTCTTCTTTGGAGGTCTTCATTCTTTCGTCAAATGTCCTTTCTTCCCACAATTCCATCACTCTATATTTCCCATTCTGGATTTGTATCTTCCCTTCCTAGAATTTGTGTGGTTCCTTGAGCCCTTTCCTCTATCATTTTTTCTTCCCCCATTCTCCATGTTTATTTCATTACCTGATGTATCACCTGTTCTTTTCCATCACATTTCCTCGCTCAGGATAACACCAACAACGTCATCAAATTTTAAAGTGTTTGAACCAGAGACAAAGTTACTTACATACATGACCAAGTCGTTCCAGCTTTCTAGCAATGGGAACAATATTAGAAGATCTCTAAATTTTCCATGAAAGTCAAATTTGATAGAACTTAGCTGATTAGTAACAATTTTAAATTCAATTAAATGATCTGCAACAAACCCACCTTCTCATATCTTTATATTAAATAATCTCTTCATTATAAATACCTTATTGGACACCGAGGATTTTTCATACAGTTTATCCAATGCGTCCATCAGCTCCTTCATGGTCTTTTCTTTTGAAATGTTGAAATCCACCGATGTTGCTAGGCTCATTCGTATCGTTCCTAGTGCCTTTCTATCAAGAACCTCCCATTCTCTGTCCTTCATGGATGTTGGATTTTTTTTTATTCCACCCAATGGTAGGAATAGATCCTTCTGATATAAATAATCTTCCATCTGCATCTTCCATAATTGGTAGTTTTGGTCATAAAATTTCTCGACCCTAAACTTTCCATCTTCCTCCATTTCTCCCACTCGAACCAGGAACCCTCTTTTCCTGCGAGTTGCCTTTCGCTTTGATACTACTTCTTAGAAAAACAGGATCGTGGAGCAATAAAATAAAAAAAATGATTAAGTAAAACACATAAGATACACAACACAATAAAGACACAGATATACGTGGTTCACCCAGTGTGGGTTACGTCCACTAGAGAAATTGTCAGGTCTATCCTTTTTATTATACAACAAATGAAGGGATACAATCTACCACACCCGTTGTAACTTCCTCTTCTTTTTCTCATAGTCTCCTCACTCAGAATACAATATTCTCAATGATACATAGACACAATACATTTCCCTCATAAAAGAGGGTTTCCTTTTAGGGAGAAAAACCCTAACATAACTTCAACCATCATATGTTCGACCTTATAATGAACGATACACATTTGCTATGAAATTACAATATACATTAACAAGGGAATTTTTTCTTCTGGGGGCTTCTCCCCTGAACCCCCATCGAGGCACGTTGTCCCCCCAACACCCGTCGGGGGTCGGCTTTCCCACAAATCCTGTAGGAGGGGCAATCCCCCCTTTTCACTCCCCTGTGTGGAGGAGTGTACATTATTCCGGGGTGTAAAGTCTTCATGGGGTATAAACATGGCTAAAAACAAAGACTTCTTAATCAGAAAGATAATCAGGCTCCAGAATCAACATGTTGATCCCGAACACATTTCACCACGATTTCATACTCTCCTATCACACAATTATGTGATTTTCAAACACCGCCAATAGATTATTTAAAATATAGTATTAATGTATTGAAATTCTATTTGTGTTGTTTAGATATAACACTAACAAGAACCAAACCTCTTCTATTATCTATTCTCTATAATCTGATCTTTTCCCCCTTTGAGATAAGTTCATTCATATATTTATATGGTTGATTGCATATTAAAAACCATCATGGTAATCCCCACATCATTACATTTCTCATTCGTTGTTTAAGGTTGATTACTTATATGTATGAGATTTACACAGAGAGGTAACCCATTCTTTCAATCCATAAGAACATTTCTCTCATTTTTGTTTTTTTAATTAAAGGATTGTCACTCTATTAAAAGAATGATAAATTACATGGAGTCAATTAAAAATAGAAAGCATTCTCCTTATTTCATTAATTATATTGGAATATTCACCAATACTGAGAGGGGGGGTGAATTAGTAATGAGCACTTTTTACCACTTTTAATCAGAACGTGTAATCATCACTTTATCTTCCCTCTGAAATTTTCTTGAGATCTCCTTGGTTACCTCATATAGAAATCACTTGATTTGATGTCACAAATGAATTCCTAGGTTCCTTATTTATACTATATATAGCACCTTATTTTTACGACCGACTTGACCCAAATAAAATTCAATTTAATTTTTAATTATTATTCCATTTGGGTCGACTTTACCAACAATATCCTTAATATTTATTTTAATATTCATTGCAATGGGGCCGACTTGTAACTTTTTGTTTGAAACAATTTTTAGGGGCTGACTTGTAACTTTTTCTCCTTAGATCGAGGTTTCTTCATTTCCTTTCATGGATTCATATTTAAGAGGGAAAATATCTTCAAACATGAGTAACCACATGATGTACCATCTATCATTGGAAATGGAATGACGAGGACTATACATCTATGAGTGTGTTATATGCATTTGTATTTTCCTTCATGGTATTCTTATTTAATCAAATTCGGGCTTCATGATCGCACATTGGATATTCTTAACTACTTAACCACTTCGACATATTTCTAGATCTTCTTGTAGACTTTTTCAAAGCATATTCACGTGAGGGACATGCTTAGAGATACATCATAATGGGACCAATCTGGATACTTCTTAAACTACACCCATTACTTGGACTTATTCTAGAGTTGACATCTATGGTTGAAATCAATGATAACTAAATTTCCAACAATATCCCCCTTTGGAATTGATGGACACACTCATACTCCCCCTATGACATTGCTTTTGATATTTCTCACCTCAAGTTTCTCTCCCCCTTTGAAATCAATGGAAAAGGGTAACTCTTTTTGGGGCTGCCCCTATCTTCATGCTTCTGATATTTCTCTCTCGATCTTTCTATTCCCCTTTGATATCAATGGAAAAGGGTAACTCCTCATAATAGTACACCTTCTATGATATTTATCTCCTTCTTTTGTTCTATATCTTCCCTTTTTACATTGAGGGTGACTCCCTCTGATGATTTCTATCCCCTTGTATTATTTTGTAAGATGTCGTGTAGATCAATTTGGGGCTTCTTCTGTACATTTTCTTTCCTTTCTTATAGTGTTATTTGTCCATTGGTTCTTCCTATTACTGTAATCTACTGACGTATATGGAAAACATTCATGTTAATGTTTCTCCATCACTTGACTTCGAGTCTTCATGGCTTGTCATTTTTACTGAACTGACATCAATGAAATAATCACCCAATAATATTCTCTTGATAGTATAACTCTTCATGATGGTTTCTCTCTGTCTTGTTGTTCCTTTTAATGCTTTCCTTCCTAGATAGGTTCACCTATCAATACACTTTACTTATGATTCATATACTTTACAATGATTCCATCTTCCTCTCTATAATTCCTTCTATGCTCATATTTTTCATCCACTGTCATGTATCATCTATGGTTCATGTCAAGTATTGTCTTCTAGAACTGAAAAATATCTCATGAAATCATCTTTTTCCATATGTTATAATAATTGTCCATGTCTCTGCTACACAACTACACATACTGTTAACTAATATGCCACTTCATTATTCTGATAGATACTTTGAATCTGCTGCAACTGATCATTGTGTATTCCTTCTTTTCAAGATGAATCAAATATGTCTACTAGTCTTCTCTATATTCAAATGAAACTATGGAAGTATGCATGGGGATAAAAAAAAAAATTGTTAATAAACCAATCTATCATGAGACATTCTACACTTTTGTCATTTTGAATCTTCTTTCTCAAAAACTGCAAACACTTCAGACTTCCCGAAAGATAGTTCTTCAAGCTATAACTACTACTTAGACTCCCCCTATTCAATATTCATATTGTTGGAATTCTCCAAGCATGATGGATTAGAACAATAGATGAAGCCACTGTAATGTGGAGTCATCATTCAAATGTTCCTCTTTACTTATAGATTCATCATGCTCACGCACTACTGCAAATCCCGAGAGTATGATTTCTAGGAGTTCTTCATTCACCTCTTCTTCTTCCTTTTTTATTTATTCTCCAAACTGGCTTGTATCTGATATCAATGTTTTATTTCATGGAAGTATCCATCATGCTTCTGCAATCACGAGATATGTTTCCATAGTTGTGGAATTTGTAACGTTAAATATTCTATGGAATCACATAAACATTTATTTCTTGAACATTTCTTCCATAAGCTCTACAGTATACAACTTTGTGTCCAAAGTTATTACAAGTAAAACAATATCTAGAAAAGAAATTTTGATACGTGGAAGTAAGAGATCTTCTTTATGATGTATTCCTTATGAATTCATGCTCGTGTTGATCTTTTCTTATTTTTTTTCCTTCACAATGATTGAAGCTTATTTGGTACATGTGGATAAAAGGTCTTCTCTGGGATATGTTTCTTTTGAATTCATTCCTCTTTGACTCTTTCTAACCATGATTCCTTCCTTTGATAATTTCTGCATAATTTTTATCCTTCTCTTCATTCTTATTTTCGATCAACTTGGAACACTTCTCTTTAACTTTCATTGTTTCCCATGTGTCGCTTCATCTCTCTTCGACATTCTTGTTGAGATTGGTATTTGCATATTCTTTACATGAGCCCTTACCCATGTATCCAAGACTTGTTTTATTGAATGGTGACCTTTGACATAAGATAATATCTTCTAGTACTTGAGAGCTCCTCAATTTCTTGTGGATGTTGTCAAATTCTACCCTCAATGAGACAACTTCTTCTTCAAGCGTTGCACAATATTCTTTTTTCTTCATCATCTGGTTCTGAATTACTTCTTCAATTCTTCTTGCTTATTCAAGTTTGGTTTTTAACGAGATGATTTCTTCTTCAACTATTATTTCGTGTTTACTAAATTATGCCTCAATATTGTTTAAGTCCTCATTTCTTTCCTTATGGTGACTTGTCAAAATTTATTCTCTCTTCTTTGCTTCTTCTTTTAGTGACACTATTTCGGCTTCCAAACATTGCTTCTCTTTGAACTAATTTTTTAGTGTTTCTTCAATCACTTTGGCTTCTTCCAACTAACATTTGAGACTTATAATAATCTACGAGACTTCTTTAGAGTTTTTGTTCAAATTATGAGAACCCTCCTTTAGCTTGATCAATTCTTCCTTGAGAGACTTGTTTTCCTTCCTTTCTTTTCTTAACTCACTTAAAACATTGATTAGTTTAGCTTCAAGATTTAATTCACCTTATTCTTCTTCTTAATATTTCTGCAATGATGAGTTTATTTTTTCTTGTTCTATCTCAACATCTTCTTTATATTGATCAACATGTTTTGGATTTGTGATAAGAAAAGATTTCTTAAATTATGTAGCTTATCCAAAAGATATTTGGTTGATGAACATTGTCCCACTTTGTCTTTTACTGAATGCGATAATCCTTCCAGGATGAAATCCATTTCTATTTTGTTTTTCATTTTTAATTCCTTCTTGGCTGCAGTCTTCAAAGGTTTCTTTGAAGTGGTGTATCATGTCACAACTAAGTACCAAACATCGTATGCTTGTTCCTGTAAAAATGATTTCATTCGTGTGCTTGATATCTCATATTTCAAACCATCTTGACCATCAAACATTTGTGTTCCATTTTGACTATTCGTTATCCATGATCTATATTCTAGTTCTTAGACTAATTATAAAGGACCTTCTCTAATACCAATTGTTGGAATATTCACCAATACTAAGAAGGGGGAGTGAATCAGTATTCATCACTTTTTAGAGCTTTTAATCAGAACATGTAATCATCACTTTATCTTACCTCTACAATTCACCTCATGTCTCATTGGTTACCTCAGATAAAAATCACTTGAGTTGATGTCACAAATGAACTTTTGGGTTTCTTATTTATACTAGATCTGGAACCCTCTTTTTATGGACGAATTGACCCAAAGAAAATTCAATTTTATTTTTAATGATTACTCCATTGGGGCCAAATTTATCAACAATATCCTTAGTATTTATTTTAATATTCATTGCAATGGGGTGGACATGTAACTTCTTATTTTCAACACGTTTTAGGGGATGAATTGTAACTTTTTGTCCTTAGATCTAGGTCTTCTTCATTTTCGTTCGGGGCTTCATTTTTAAGAGGAAACATCCGCTCAAACATGACGAATCACATGACATACCACCTACTATTGGAAACAACATCATGAGGAATGTCCATCTATGAGTGTGTTATATGCATTTGTAATTTCCTTCATCGACTTCCTCTTTAATCAACTTTGGGATTCATGACCACACGTCAGGGCTTCTTCACTACTTGACCAATTGGCCATATTTCTAGGGCTTCTTGTATAATTATTCAAAGCATCTTCCCGTGAGGGCCATGCTTAGATCTATGAAATAAGGGAACCACTTTGGATACTTAATAAAATACACCCATTACTTGGACTTCTTCTAGAGTTGACATCTAGGGTTGATATTAATGACAACTAACTTTGCAACCAATTCTTCAAAAATGTTCATTGTGCATATTTGTAAATGAATTTATAAGTCATAGTTTAGGACACATCACTTGTCCCTCTTATGATCCATTTTCATTTATATATTATCATAAATATTCCATTGATTTTCATTATGCTTGGATGTACTCATTTGAAGGATGATTTCTAAATTTATATTTTGTTGTATTGGAGATGATTGTATTGCTTAGTCATTTGCAGATTGATTTTTGTTGTGTGAGCCTTTATTCCATTTTATCTTCACATTGTTTTGATCGCAAGATTTAGTTTTCTTGTAGCATAAGAACTTTGTAAAGTGTTGTTTATTTCAGATCCACTACAAGAATATCATTGAAGGTTAAGGACATTGATGAGCTACTCATGAAAAGTTGAATCCAATGAAGAACATAAATTGTGTTGGAACATAAAGCATTGATGGTCCATCACACATCGTTTGGGTTCAGTCAGTTGAGATATCAACCTACATTTGGATAGAGTAGGTCGAGTAGTTGACATTCCTATCGGTTGGACAGTCGATTGACAATCAAAGATATTTAGGTGATAGATTGAATAGCCCTATGTTTGAATATGATTTGGATGGATATTCAGTTGGGTCTAGTTCCAATGAGCAGACTTGCAAGATCAAATGTTTTTAGACCAACTGTAACTGTCGACCATTGTATGTGGACAAGATCTTCTAGATTCTTTGGGAATCAGTTGAATATTGAGACTATAAAAGAAGACCCCTTGGGTCATTATTGATATGAAGTGATTTGATATTGCATATGATCATGCATATCAAGATGTTCAATATGAACTGCAATGTTCTAATCATAGTGTACTGTGTTTAAGTGTTGTAATGATGTCTTTAGATGCAACCTCTCTTCCTTCAATTTTTTTTTTCTCTTCTATATGCAACATTGTGTTCTTTGTTTCATATTGAGTTCTACCCCATTGTCCAAGACAATGGAGCTGAAAATCAAAGAATTCCTTGCATCTTTTTCACTAGATCCAGATCCAATGTACACTCAAGTGATTGATGAAACTTATGAATAACTTGATGGCATGACAACCAAAGGACAGATCCAATATTATAAATACTACATTGAGACTTGGTTCCAAATAGTCATCATGCCCTCCCATTCCATTCTCTAACATTTTTTGACACCATCCCCATGAAAGAATCTAGTCGCTCATATTCTGGTATCTTTCAAAGTATATTTTTCATACTTGAATATGGGTACAATTGTAATCCTTTTATGCAAATGGATCCATTTGAAATATTCCTACACTTGAATGGAATTTTTTCAGGCAAAGTAGGATAGTGTAAAGAAATGAATAAAATAGTAAAGAGAAAAATAAGTCCAGTTGTGAAAACCAGTTTACTAGCACAGTTAGACATGCATTTTTCTTGAAAACTAGAAAACTCGAGAGAAAAAATCTCAATAAAGTTCTGGAAATTAATGTTCATTCAAATTTTATGATCTACTTCAAATACTTTTGGTTTTATTCTCATGCATTAACTCCCTCTTGACCCATTGACCTCAACACGTTATCTGGGTTCATGGGTAGAGAAATATACTAGTACCTTGATGCCTGCGTGACTTAATGGAAGGTTATCTCGCTATCAAAAAAGGGAATACATCAATTTCCCTTGATTGATGGGTTTATAGGTTTTCAACTCGACCACTTTCATTCACACCAACTAGAATGTACTTTGGTACCTTGATGCCCATTGACATTAATGGTTGATCATCTCACATTGGTTAATGATTTACATTATTGATGGATAATCTATTGATTTCTTTCTATGTTGGAATCCAAGTAAATTTACTGGAATATATTTGATTGTACAAATAGGGAATAAGGATGAAGATTATATGGTTTTATGGTATGAAAAAAATATTGCAACAATTTGTTTTCTTGGAGTTGGATGTTCCAATAAAAGACTTACACTCAATCTTAAACAGTTTCCATGAGGATGTGAAAACCCTTGGGTTTGGGGGAGATATTCAGATCCTTTCCAGATATTAAGTTTCTTCTCAACATATCCAACATCTATAACTCATCTTAGGCATTTTTTCCTTCCCTCAGCATCATTCACTTCTTTCTCTTTCAGTAGATTCATCTCTCATTAACTTCATTTCTCTCTCATATTCTCAGTAGTTCTCAACCTTTCTCACTCTCATCTTCATAATTTAGGCATGATGCATTAGATCCTTCCTTCCAATCAGTAGCATATCATAATTCAAGGTAAAGGTAAATTGAGGTAAAACAGGTATAAATATCTTCAATTTACTAAGAATTTGGAAAACATGATGGATAGCCACTGCACACTCCACTACACATCATCACCACTTACAACACACTACCACTGTTATCAACATTCTCTCCCATTTCGAGTTTGTTATTCATAATAAATACTCTGATCGCAAGACCAATAAATAAAACAAAATATGTGGTATACAAGTACAAATACAAAGAAACATTCATAGTGTTTTATCCTTGTACATCATAAAACATTTGTAAGTCGTCTGAATGTTCTAAATAAGAGGATAAAGTCATTTTTAACTATCCAAGAAAAGAAACAGAAGTAAATATTGGTCTCAAAATGAAAGAAGAACAGAAAGAATCAAAACAACCAATCTCGTACAAGTACACCATATCCATCATTTTACAAACCACTTTTTCATACCATACACCATCACTTTATTTTACTCAATTTTCATGACAATTTTGTTGCTCTGTTTTAAAATCAATTTGTGACAATATAATCAATTTCCAGAGTGTTGCACCGCAAGAACCAACACTTGCATAAAGGGATAATATCACAAATATATTATCATGTGAGATAATTAAACAAAGTGTACAATGAGTATCGAACAAGGATTTACAAGTTATTGTTTGCACGAGGACATTAAAACCCTTGGGTTTGGGGGACTTTTGGGATCCTCTTTTGTCATATTTATCCACCCAATAATGTCATTATTCTTAAACTACTCCTTTGTTTCACTAATAATACATGTCCATATACATGATAAAGATTCATTAAATACCTTTATTCATGACATGTGGTTAATACCTCATTTTTCAATGCTTTTAGTGATTAAAGATGATTATATCATAGTTTTACTAATGACGGTTTGTGAAGTAGCCACAATTCAGTTCAAGTACCAACAATTTTGTCCCTGTACCATAAAGCATTTGTTAGAATACTTCCACCTCTCAAATTGTGATTTTTCCACATTGCATTTGAAGATATATATACCAACATGTTTTGTGTCCTTTGGTTCGCACCCACGTCACACATATGACAAACTAGCTCTTGGTCAAAGTTCGGGTATAAAATGCACCAAAATTAGCAGGAACAACACTTAGACACAATTTTTTGGCATATGAAGACAAACCTCAAAATTTTGGAACAAGGGTTTTGTGTAGAAGAATGTCATTTAGTTGATTTTCAACCGGATTTTCAAAATCAAGCACAATTTGGGAGATATTTGCGAGTTTATAATGTGGGTTTTCTTCATCCCAAATTGACAATGATTTTGAATGTAAAAATAAATATTAACGCTCAAGTGGTACATAATAAGGTTTTCCAATGTACTCTAATGATGATAAATGTGGCTTCAATAATAGTTTTCTATGATAACGAAAAACAACATACTCCTAAGAATATAACAAGGTCAAAAAAATTAAAAGGATCAAAAAGGGCCTTCCAAATGTCTCACTTGATAGTAATGAAATCCACCATGTAAATAATGTGAAGATACAAATTATTAGTTATAGTGGAAATATTGAGGTGGTTAAATCCAAGGGGCTAGCCATTATCTATCTTAGGTGTCATCACAATCCCATCAAATCCCCTTGGTGAAAAACCTATGGTTTTTTCATTAAGTTACCCGTTCATATATCTTAGAAACGATATTTTTTTCTTCAAGTAGTAAATCAGTAACATGAAAATTCAAAGATTTGGGAGACTCCATCAAACTACAAGCCCTGACCTAAGCATTAACACCTGAAAGAGTAAGTGCCTCTTGTATTAGTAAATAACATCTATTAAAAAGGATTTTGTGTTCCTTATAATAACATCAATGTTTATGAGAAAATTTATGGAGTTCTATTTGGATTCCTACCTTCATAATCCTAACCTAGACTATAAATTATTTTTTTGTCCTCTTGCGAGGACTTAATTGATTTCATTAATTACTTTCTTCATACTAAAAGTAACTTAGCAACGTGAGCCAACCCTATTGTTCAACTAGGTATTTTAAACTTATAATCATTTTAATTCTCTTATATCACTTAAAAGTGCAAGGTGAATAATGTGATATGACATGAAAGATTTTTTAGGTCCTTCGTTGTGTGCACAAGTGATGTGATAACCTAAAGTTTACATTGTGAAAAGCTTTAATATTGGATACAAAATTATTGAAAAGAAAATAATTGAAGTAAAAAAGACTTAAAATAAAATTATTTCATTCTTAATCCAATCAATTCCATATCATTTCGTTCTTAATCGAGTAAATTCCATATTTGTTTTAGCATTTTAGGTTAAAGTAACAATGTTGAAGTGGCTAATAAATCATGAAATTTTTTACATGCCGCAATAACCTTTAAGAAAATAAAAACATCGCTAAAAAAATAATCTTTAATGTGTAATGTGCATCAGGCAAGTTGTAGAAGCACAAATTGCACAATTGATTAAGAAAATAAAAGCATCCCTAAAAAATTAATCTATTATGTGCATAGGCAAGTTGTAGATGCACAAATTGAAAAATTGCACAACTAGGACAAAGCTTGCTTGCATGCATATGTAAGAGTTTTAATCACATGAGACTCGAACAAAATTTTGGATAACAATGAAAAACAATGTAAGCTTATGAGAAATGATTTTTTTTAAGTAAGGACCACAAAATTATGATAGGTTCCAGGGGTAGCCTCTTGGAACCTACAAACTGCCATAGGTTTAGAGAAAACACTAGAACAAGATGAATGGTCTGAAGCCCCAATATGGTATCTATTATATTGTGTTTTTTTCCATGTATTTATGTACCAAACACTAATCTCAACCATTTTTAGTAGTCAAAGTAGATAGATGTGAAGGACAAATAAAGCAAAGGGAATTATTTTAGGACTTATGTATAAATAAAAGGAATCCAACCATTTAAAACATGGATTTAAATAGTTTGCATCCCATATTGGGGGAATCAAGGTAGTTATTTATTATCCACTGAAAAGGAAATACAAACTAATTAAATATCATTTAAGTAGTGGACTGGAGATGTGGTCTCTAGTCGAGATTCATAGGAGGGTTCTTTTGTTTCTCCAATAAAACTACAACACTTAATTTTTGTGGTCTCTAGTCGAGATTCATAGGAGGGTTCTTTTGTCTCTAGTAATCCTACAACACTTACATTTTTGCAAGCTACACTTGGAAGGGGTATTTTTGTATCATGGGGTTAAGGTAAGATAAATAAATGTGAACTAATTAAAGAAAGAAACTGTCATTCTTTAACAAAATATCAACAACATTACATAGGCATTGACAAAAATCCAAGAAAATATGGAAAAGGCTAGTATTATAGGCCAAAGAGGATCTTGAAAGTGAACCAATTCTATTTTGAACATGTCAAATTCAAGTATGAACAGCTACTTGATTGAAATCACCCAATTAAGACTAAGTTCCCTCCTATTGAGTAGATAACGGTGACTAGCATGATCCTGAGATTATCCACCAAGTTTTTTAAGCAACTTATGGTATCATTAGATTGTATAATTACTCAATTCACACTACCATGAAGATCATGTATTAATCGATAAAATTATTGCATGGTTACATGGATACTAAAGGTGTGGTTCCCCTTTATAATTGAAATAAGAGTTTGAATTATATTTGAGGTGGGAAACTGGATTGAATTTCATGTTTCTTAGAGTAATAGGTGTGGTTACTAACTATTTGGGGTTTCTCTAACTAAATTGACATAAGTTTTGTAAAGGGTGAAATTTGTGTGATAATAGTAATTTTTTCATATTTAATTTATAAAAATATTAAATAACATATTTTAAGTATTCACATTCTTGAATGTGAAATATTATAATGGCCACACTAGTGAGGGACCATAAGAAGAAAAGACTTACAAAGGGTATAAATAATAATAAATTAATCCTTGGTTCATCTATATAGGTGTTTAAATCTCATGAACGGGAGAAAGGATTTGATAAGAATATGATGCAATTGGTTGAAAAAGGTATATATTTACTTTTCACTTAAATTAAATAAATAAATAATCAATTTTGTGAATCCAAAAACTATAATATTGCATGTCTACAGGGTAAAATCATGAAGGTGGGTTACACTTTTGCTTGTTTTATGACAAAAAAAACTGTACTTTCACAATTTCTTCAACTTCCGGCATACAAAAGTATTTTTTTTATTTAGAATTTCACTTTACAGTAAAAACAAAACTTGTGAAGAATTTTGTTAGCTTTCCAATGACTATTTTTCGAATTTTTTTTTATCATTATTTGATATGTCAATTTTACAATTGTTTAACAGTATGTTCCTTAAACATAAAAGGAATGATAATGAGTAACTTTTTTTTACAACAATATATCTATAATTAAACTTATGTTTTTAAGAAACGAAATATACTGCAACAATCTACAGAGACTCTATTTTATTATGACTATAATTTTGAATCTAACGAATGAATATTATAATTTCTAGAATTTTTTGAAGTTGACCAAGCTGAAAATGTTGCAAATTTTAAACACATGTTTTTCTACACCTTGTATCTATCTTAATTTTTACTTAAAACTAAAATCTAAATATACCCTTTTGAAAAGAACAGTTTAAGGATTATGAATATATATTTTTCTAAATTTTCCTTTGTATATTTTTAGAGATACCGATATTTCATTTCACCGAATCATAATGTCTACTGAAAATATTATGGAGTGATTTTTTTAAAATATTAAATAAAATTAGATAAAAATAAACAAAATGAAAACAAATTATAGGAATTGAAAGTAGATTCAATTTTGGAAATGTTGGTGTCATTTTAGAAACCAAATTCTGAGTATTTGCAGGAGTCCGCAACCTCCGAAGTTCATGTAAGGTTGGGGGAATTCTCTGGTTTTTGAATACAGTCCCAATTTTTAGTTTTCGGCCGAAAGGTTTATTTTTAACGGAATCCGTTAAAAATAAACCTTTCGGCTGAAAAGTATTTCGGCCGAAATATTCTTACCGCAGGAAAAACAATCATCCAAAACAATCTTGTACACGACTATCAAGGGCACCGTCAGGTCACCGTTTGATTTGACGTGAAAACTTTCGGCCGAACAATGTTTCGGCCGAAAAATCCTTTATTTCGGCCGAAAGAAAAAAGAATTCGGCCAAAAAAATGCCGCGAGAAATTTTGGAGACCCGATTCTCACAAAAGTGTCACCCAACTTCATGATTTTACCCTACACGAGATGTATTTTGAGCAATATTGGAGTAAATTGTTTTTTATAAGTGAAACCCCCAAAGGTGATGATTGATGTTATGTGATTATTTTTTATAGTTTGAATCCCACTTATTGATCCCCATGAGCATCACTCCATGTAATGAATTCTAAGTGGTCTACTCAAAATCATGGAAAAATCACTTAATTACAACTAATACTCATGAATATGGATCATTTACCAATGTCTTACTCTACATAGATAATTAAAAAAATATATCTTATATGTTGGACTCTAAAATCCCCTCAATATTTAAATAAAAGATTATAGGGACCTCTAACTAAATATTTAATAAGGAAAAAAATTTGATAAGGTTTTGCAAATGGGGTAGCAAGCTAAGTGGGACTCATTACGGGGAATAATACACATTTACACATGCTTAAGCTCAAGGAATCTTGAGATGGGTTAATTGTTGGGAAATCCCAGTTACCAATTACAAACCTTGGAAGAGATGATTTATGCTATGTGATTAATAATTTCAATCTTATTTCTTCACCCCTATGAGCGTCACTCAATCCAATGGGAGCTAAGTGGACTATTTAAAATCATGAGAAGTTGTTCAATTGTGACTAATACACACGGATATAGGTCATAGATTAATAAATTAATCTATGAAAATAATTCCAAAAATTATAGATGATGTGTTCGACTATCAAATCCCCTGAATAATTAAATAAAATATTCTAGGGAGCTCTAACTAAATTTTTCATAAGGAACATCCTTGATAAGTTTTTTCAAATGGGGTAGCAAGATAAACATGCTTCATTATTGGGAAAAATATAGAGCTAAGCACACTTAATCTATAAGAGTCCTGGGATGGGTTACCTATCGGGAAGTCTTGGTTACCGAGTGCAAGCCTAAAAGGTGATGATGTTTGCTATGCAAATCATTTTACTAGTTTCAATCTCACATATTCATCCCTTTGCGAATCACCTAATGTAATGGGTGCTAAGTGGACTATTTGAAATCACGAGAAATCGAGATTATTCAAAATCATGAGAAATCATTCAATTCGAACTAATACACATGGATATGGTCATATAATAATTAATGACTTAATCTATGTATATAATCCAAAACAATGTATCTCATATGTTGGACTATGAAATCCGCTCAATACTTAAATATATTTGAGTTTTGTTATGACATATAACATTGATAGGAAATAAAGTATGGAGTGGAGCCAACTTAAAATTTATTATCAACAAGCATGAGGAAAGACATTGAAACAATATGTATTATTTATGAAGAAATTAATGTTGTGCTGAGTTTAGCAATTTCCTCAATTAGCTATATCTAAACTAATATATATTACTAAAAACATACAAATCTTCGTAATTAGGTATAACTTATTGTGAACGTTGATATACTCATAGTTACAGTAAGTTGATTCCTATGTTTCTATGTTTAGAATGAAGGTAATAAAAAAAACATTTTAATTTAAGACATCCCTAAGTGATGAAAAAATGAGTCGTGGAAAAATATCTAGCAAACAACGATGAATACAAATAAATGTTACAATTTGTTTTGTTTTAGAATCGTTGTCAAAGAAGAATTGCATTTTTTTTTAGAATCTCTGTCAAAGAAGAATTGCATTTTTTTTGAAATTTTTTATATTGTTTTTATTATGGATATCTTGTCCTATTTAGTATGAAAAGGTTACCAAATATTATGAGAAATATATTTTGACTAATTATTCTCCATTGATATGATGAGGCTTAATATTCTTAAATAATAAGACAAGGGTTCTTAAACTATTGATATGATGAGGCTTCTTGTTCTTAAATAATAAGACAACGGTTCTTAATCTATTACATTGTTTTTCTAACATGTTATGTTTTCGATTAAATATATACCTTATTTATATTATTAGAATGGAAATATATTAGATGTTATATACTGATGCAGGAGCATCGCTCCATGTCAGCAACGTGCCATCCAACCATCACATTCAACACACATTTAATGGAGAAAGGGAGAGGTGCAACCCTTTCAATTTTGAAATTCGAAATTTCAATAAATGTTGTAAGGATTTTAATGTCAGACCACGTCTTTGTATAGGTAGTCGTTGATGTTTCCTTTAATGGTTGTCTATGACAAGCCCAAGACATATCCAGGATTGTGTATCCATTTATATAATGTAGTTGTAGGATACGCTTTGTGATAGTGATAGCTCAAAGACGGTGGTTGAGGATAAGCTCATGGGAGCCCTCATTTTGTAATTAAGAAGTTAGAGAATAATAGGACTCAAAGAAGAGAGTTAGAATAGGAGAGATCTTAGGTAGAGAGATATTGAGAGAGAGTTGAGACTTGTTACAGTCCAGCCTTTGTAAACACCTTGTACAGACATACAGATTAATAGAAAAGCATTTTTTCCTGCATATTGTGTGTTTGATGTTTACATGTTTTTATGCATTTCATGTTTTAAATGTATAACTGGTGAAGCATTGCATAAGTTTCAATTTCTTCTTGTCTTGGAGTTTCTGAGTGCAAGGAGTGCACATAGTCCACAAGGTGTGCGTTGACAGAGGTGAGACAACCTCAGGAAAGCTCAAGAGGGATAACATTGAACCTTCATCGAGCGAGTGCATAGAGTGCACTAGGGAACTCTATTTCGAGTTCTGAGAAAAGATAAGTGTCGAAGATAAGACACTCATAGGGTTGTTGAATACTTTGTAGGCTATGTAAGGTGTGCATCAAGAAGGAGAATGCCAGGTGGGTGTAAGGAGTTTTATTTTCAAGAAAACTTCTCGAATCTGAGTTATTCGAGATCCTCGAACGCAAGGTGTGCTCATGAGTAAATTTTTAAGAGGATGAAGCTTAGAAGGGACACCCTTTCTATAATGGAGATGAGACCCAAAGGAACCTGTCTCACAAGAGGAAGAGTCAAAGGTTGAGACCTTTGAGACTTAGAAAATATTCTAAGTCAAGAAGCTAAGAAAGCTCAGGAGGAAGTGCACAACTGTCATTGGATCAACACTGGGAAGAAAGATCCGGACCGTTGAATATACATCCAGGCAACAGGTGGAGAGTGCACAAGGAGGACATATCTGAACCGTTAGATCCAGTGCCAATACCCAACAACTATTGGATCAGGCGAAGGCACACGGGGTTTAAACCCTTGGATATCCACACAGTCAGGAATCAGAGGTTGGAGGAGCAGAGGAGGTTGCACCCCATAATTGCAATCATCGAGATCGTGAAATTGCGCCAGCCATTGGATCTGGAGCACAGTGGCCTGAGAGCTGCTGGATCAAGGATACGTGCATGGGGTTTAGTCCCTGGGAGGTGCATAGGAAAGAGGATCTGGGTCGTCAGATCTAGCACCAAGGACCGATAGCCGTCGGATCTGGAAGAAGGTGCGAGGGGTTTAATCCCTAGGAAGCTACACAAAAGGGTAGAATGTATGACACAAACTTCGAGGGGCAAGTCTCGATTTGTCATGAGCCGTCAGATCTAGAAGAGGTGCACAAGGTTTAACCCTCATATAAGAAAAGGAGAGAGGGCCTGTCAAAGTCCCAAAATCATCGAGACCGTTTATTAGAGAGGACATTTGGTGGAGATCCACACAAATCAGGAATCAAGGAATGGAAGAGCAGAGGAGACTGCACTCCATATCCACGATATGCGAAATCCCAAAATCGTAAGGAGGACCATCCAACCATCCATAAAGGAGGACATGTGGTGAGTGGTCAAGATTCAGGGAAAACCCCGAAAGGTTGTGGGTCGTCGATCCAGTTGGATCGTGGTCGTCGGTTCAAGAGGAATCTGGACCATTGATCTCTCAAGGGGGAGATTTCGACATTTTGTCATCGGGGAAAATAGAGGGGAGAGTTAGTTGGCACTCATCTTAGAAATTACAAAAGGAGGAATCGCGATTGAACAAGGACTGTCCATTCAACAGCAGATCTGGACCGTTGATTGTCCAAAGGAAAAATTTCAGAATTCGGAGATTCGTAAAGGAGGAGCATGAGGGCTCAACACTCCAACTCGTGAAGTCGCAAGTTGCGAGTAGTGCTAAAGGAGTCAAACCATCGTTGACTTATCGTGCTTCAGGGATTCACAAGGGAGGAGCACAAGCATTCGACACTCCAACTCACGAAGTTGCGAGTAGTACTAGTGTTTAGCCTAGCCTACGATTATATGTAGCAGTCGCTAGGAAGGAGGGAGCCATACCCGTATCACATCTTAGGTATCAACGTTTAGAGAAAGAGGAGTTGAGGGTCTTTGACTCACAAAATTGCGAGTTGCGAAAGGCACTTGCGCTAAGGCCAGGTTGTGGTCGCATGAAAATGTAGGGCTCGCGCCTGGTGTTATGTTGCGCAGGGATGATTCTTTCAGGATGATTCTTTCTGATGATTCTGAGAGGAGATTTTGCTTCTTTCTGTTGACTTGTATCAGTTTGAATGTTCACATCTTCGTCTGATTCAGCCTCTTCTCTTTCTGATCCTTGGACCTGTTCATCTTCATCTTCAACTGTATCTTCTGTTCTTGATTCATCACTGCTTATATTTCTGACTGGAATTTCTTCATCAACTTTTACATCTATACAGTCAACTAGTTTATGCAGTCTCTTATTGTAGCATCTGTACCCTTTACTGTTTGTAGCATAACCCAAGAAGATACCTTCATCAGCCATGTCATCATATTTGCCAATCTTTTCATCATTGTTTTTGATATAACATGTGCTTCCGAAAACTTTAAAATGTTTGATTGAGGCAGGTCTTCCAAACCAAAGTTCATAAGGGGTCTTGTCACTGTGTGGTCTGAGATGAGATTTGTTAAGAATATGAACAATTGTATGAATTGCTTCCACCCAATATGTCTAAGGTATGTTCCTTTCATTCATCATGGATCTTGCCATTTGTTGTACTGACCTGTTTTGCCTCTCAACAACTCCATTTTGCTGTGGAGTCCTTGGAACTGTGTACTCTCTTTTGATCCCATTTTTATCACATAATTCTTTGAAGTTTCCATAACTGAACTCTCCTCCTCTATCAGACCTT
>ML777646.1:405446-417302 GCA_009831015.1 Picea engelmannii
AAGCACCAACTCCCTGATTATTCCAGCACCAACTGGATGGAAGCACCAACTTCCTGATTATTCCAGCACCAACTGGATGGAAGCACCAACTTCCAGTTACACAGGCTACAACCTGCATAACAGAGAACATCTGTTCTCCCTAGAACCACCCTGCCACCCTAGTTTCTCTGGCTGCAACCAGATGGAAGCTACAACTTCCTATGTTCAAGCTCCCACTTGAACCTCTGAGGACAACAGTCCTCCCGAGCACCTCCCAACCACCCTCAAATAATAATGGTTAAATACACATTCAAACTTTACAGATAAATCAATTCTTACCAGTCTTTCTTGGTTCTGTGAATCTGGTCTTCTGTTCACTGTTCTGCAATTTTCTCTTCTTCAACAGGTTTTCTCTGCGTCATATTCTTCTGTCATTCCACTCTTCTTCTGCTCTGCCTGTCATTAAATTTCATGCTCAGCATCTTCTCCTTTTTTTTCTCTCTAACTGTTTCGTTCTTTTTCCATTCCCAACCACCAACTCAATTCAGTCTTCCTCATTTTCTTTCATACCCAATCCTTAACGATTCCTCTTCCCCTTCCTATATTAAATCCAAGAACATCTGTCTTGGCAACTCAAATGCTAATCAATTCATCATCATGAGTCTGTTTCACTTAACGGATTCATAACTGAAGCGTTAATGTGTGAGGAGCAACAACAACCCTCCGATCAATGATTGATCCAACGGTTCAGATCCCATCGGGATTTCACTCATCATGAATTCGGAATTCTCATTGTCGATATGCACATGTTCTCGGAACCCCCGATTCTATGATTCCCGATATGCTCCTTTCTCGAGCTTTAACACCTTCCGGCTACACAATGGTTCATGTGACCATCACCATACATCTCGTTGGGGTTTCAGGGTTTCGCACTTCCTGATGTCGAGAGTTTCTCACCTCTCCAATCCCCGATTACCGATGCGCCCCTTTCCACGCATTAGCCCTGCTGGCTATAGGCCTTGGCCCCATTAGACCGTCAACACATGACCTTGGTCAAACCTCTCATCGGGGTTTCGGCGTTTTCGATGTCACTATACACATGCCTCCGGGATTCCCGATACCCGATTTCCCGATGATGGAGATAAACGGTCCAGATCTCATTCTTAATCCAATGGTTGTGATTACATCGCAAAATTGCATATTGCAATTTCAGAGTTTCTGTTGCAGTGTGTTCTTGACATATCAAAGTCCTGATTGCCGATGCCTCTGCTGACGTCACACGTGATTTGGCATGTGTTAGATCCTGCCACGTGTCACTCTGATTCATGAATTGTATGTGCCTGAAGTGTTAGATCTACCTGACACTTGTCATTACCTAGTAGTGCCACATGTCCCTAGCTGACGTGGACTGCTGTCATGAATTAGATTGATGGTCTAGATCACATGTTGATCTGACGGTTCAGATTCAGTCGGGATTTCGCATATCGCGAAATCGGGGTTTTCGTTGCATTGTGTTCTTTGCATTATGAAATCCCGATCCTCGAAACTCCGATGAGACCTCCTGGCTACCACGTGTCCATACGAATGAACGGTCCAGATCCCTGCTTTATTTAACGACTGCGATCAAATCGCGAAATCGCATATCGCGATTTCGGGGTTTTCGTTGTCGAGTGAACTTTTCATATTGAAATCCCGATCCCTGAATCTCCGATGGCTTATCTCCCTCACAACTTCTACAGATCTGACGGTTGTCRGCCTTTCGGGAAATTTGGATGGGATCCAACGGTCACCATCTTCCTTCTTCTCAGCAAACTTCTGTATCTCGAGCTTTTGTGGGCATCTTCTTCCATGTTGTTCCTCCTGAGCTTTACATTCAAATTTCTTATTCTGCCATCCTCACTGTTGTCATCAATGACAAGCATTCACTGCATTCTGTCCACTGAATTTGCCAACACACTTAGCACCACAAAGAGAGATAAATATAACAGGGGAGATCGAGCAGATCTACCCATTGAGAAGACAAAAGTGCGGCAGAGAAGACTTCATACAAAGAGCCATCCACTAGAGTAGCTGGATGAGGTAATTGAAGAAATCATAAGGCTGATGTCGAGTTCAACAATAGAGACTTCCAACAACGAGAAGCTGAGCAGAAGGGAGCCTGCAAGAGCAACAAGGTAGCAGCAGTAGCAACAACGAAGCAGAGGAGTAGATGGACAACTCTAAGGGAAAGTTTGGGATCCAGGTGGAGTTCAACATTGGAGAAGAGGAGCTCATGATCAAGAGATCATGATTTTTCTATCTGAGGGGTATGATGCAGGAGCATCTCTGCATGTCAGCAGTGTGCCATCCAACCAGCACATCCAGCATGCACTTAATGGAGAAAGGGAAAGGCGCAACCCTCTCAATTTTGAAATTCAAAATTTCAATAAATGTTGTAAGGCTTTTAATGCGAGACCACGCCTTTTTACAGGTAGTGGTTGAGGTTTCCTTTAATGGTTTCCTGCAACAAGCCTAGGATGTAGTCAGGACTAGGCATCCATTTATGTAATGTATCCATAGGAGCCTCTCTATGATAGAGATAGCTCAGAGACGGTGGTTGAGGATAAGCTCATGGGAGCCCTCATTTTGTAATTAATAAGTTAGAGAATAATAAGACTCAGAGAAGAGAGTTAGAACATGAGAGATCTTAGGTAGAGAGATCTTGAGAGAGAGATGAGACTTGTTACAGTCCAACCTTTGTAAACACCTTGTATAGACATAAAGATTAATAGAAAAGTAGTTTTTCCTGCATACTGTGTGTTTAATGTTTACATGTTTTTATGCATTTCATGTTTTAAATGCATAACTAGTGAAGCATTGCATAAGTTTCAATTTCTTCCTGTCTTGGAGTTTTCGAGTGCAAGGAGTGCACATAGTCCAAAAGGTGTGCGTTGACAGAGGTGAGACAACCTCAGGAAATCTCAAGAGGGATAGCGTTGAACTTTCATCGAGCGAGTGCATAGAGTGCACTAGGGAACTCTATTTCGAGTTTTGAGAAAAGAGAGGTGTCAAAGAGAAGACACTCATAGGGTTGCTAAATACTATGTAGGCTCTACAAGGTGTGCATCGAGAAGGAGAACGCCAGGTGGGCATAAGGAGTTTTATTTTCAAGAAAACTTCTTGAATCTGAGTTATTCGAGATCTTCAAACGCAAGGTGTGCACATGAGTAAATCTCTGAGAGGAGGAAGCTCAAAAGGGACAACGTTTCTATAACGCAAACGAGACCCAAAGGAACTCAGATTGCAAGAGGAAGAGTCGAAGGTCGAGACCTTCAAGACTTAGAAAATATTCTAAGTCAAGAAGCCAAGAAATCTCAGGAGGAAGAGCACAACTGTCATTGGATCACCATTGGGAAGAAATATCCAGACCGTTGAATCTACGTCTAGGTAGTAAGAGGAGAGCACGCAAGGAGGACAATTTTGAACTGTCAGATCTAGTGCCAATACCCGACAACCCTTGGATCAGGCGAAGGCACATGGGGTTTAAATCCTTGGATATCCACACATTCAGGAATCAAAGGTTGGAGAAGTAGAGGAGGCTGCACCCCATACTTGCAATCGCTGAGATAGGGAAATCGCGCCAGCCATCAGATCTAGAGTGCAAAGCCCTGAGAGCCGCTAGATCAAGGATATGTGCATGGGGCTTAGTCCCTGGGAGGTCCACAGGAAAGAGGATCTAGGCTGTCATATCTAGAACCAAGGATTGATAGCCGTCGGATCCGAAAGAAGGTGCGAGGGGTTTAATCCTTGGGAAACTGCACATAAGGGTAGAACGGATGGCTAAAACTTCGAGGGAGAAGTGCCAATTTTCTATGAGTCGTCGGATCCAAAACAGGTGCACGAGGGTTACCCTCGTATAAGAAAAGGAGAGAGGGCCCGTCAAAGTCCCGAAAGCATCGAGATCATTCATCGGAGAGGACATGTCGCAAAGATCCACACAAATCAGGACTCGGGGAATGGAAGAGCAGAGGAGACTGCACTCCATATCCACGATACGTGAAATCCTGAAATCATAAGGAGGACCATCCATCCGTCCATCAAGGAGGCAATGTGGCGAGTGGTCAAGGTTCAGGGAAAATCCCAAAAGGTTATGGGTCGTTGATCTAGTTGGATCATGGTCGTTGGTTCAAGAGGAATCTGGACCGTTGATCTCTCAAGCGGGAGATTTTGGCATTTTGTCATCAGGGAAAACAGAGGGGAGAGTTAGTTAGCACTCATCCCAGAAATCACGAAAGGAGGAATCGTGATTTAACAAGGACAATCCATTCAGTGTCAGATCTAGACTATTGATTGTCCAAAGGTGAAATTTCAAAATTTGAAGATTCACAAAGGAGGATCATGAGGGCTCAACACTCCAACTCGCGAAGTCACGAGTTGCAAGTAGTGCTAAAGGAGTCAACTCATCGCTAAATTATCGTGCTTCGGGGATTCGCAAGGGAGGAGCATGAGCATTCGACACTCCAACTTGCGAAGTCGTGAGTTGCGAGTAGTATTAGTGTTTAGCCTAGCCTATGGTTATATGTAGCAGGCGCTAGCGAGGAGGGAGCCATACTCGTATCACATCTCGGGTATCGACGTTTGGAGAAAGAGGAGTCGAGGGTATTTGACTCATGCACTCATGAGTTGCGAAAGGCACTTGCGCTAAGGCCAGGTTGTGGTCACATGGAAATGTAGGGCTTGCGCCTGGTGTAACGCAATGAGAAAGGATATCTGCAGAGTTGGGCGTGCCTGTGGCTGAGCACAAGGTGAACATGTGAAATCCCAAAGTGTTGGGTGCATCATCATGAGACAGAGATGAATATGATGTATTAGCCTCCTCTGAGCAGAGAGTTGATGATGAACTCCAAATGAATCTCCTATGTATTGTAATGGATAAGTATTACACTAGTGTGTTAAGATATATACCACACATATATATATATATATATATATATATATATATATTTCATTAGTGTGTTAAGATATATATCACATAATAAGATATATACCACATAAAAGGATACATGGGTTGTGAATGAAACAGTTGAATATGGATAAATGATATTTAAATCAATAATGTCACATCCAAATCAAGTGAAAGAATGAATGATAATAATATCATATCTAGGGGAAATCTCATATTTACCTTATGTTTAAAAACAACTCTTCATGATCCTCAAAATTGTAGTTCATTGATATATATATAAGATATCAAACGTGTAATTACAAATATTGAACTAACCAATAATGATAATGATATATCAATATCAATGTAATGGATTAGCATGTCCCACCCCTTCAGACACATGTTTCCCTCAATTTTTACAAAGTTACAAATTCTTCTGAATAAATAAATTTTCCTTTCATGTTGCATATTTTGTTAGTAGTTTCTTCCAATAGATTGGGAATTCAATATTTATATTAGCACGTTAATCCACTTTTGTTTCTCCTATAAACACAATCATGGTTTTTTATGTGATCATGGTCCTTTTTCAATAAATTGTCCTCAAATTTCATAAAACATAATATGTATATGTTCTCCTATTATTCTTCCTTTTAACCCATTTTGAAACATTGGAAAATGAGATTTCAATAAAATTTTAAGATAATTATAATTTTACATGCATCATGAATCTCTAATTCAATTGGGGCCTTCTCTACTATCCAAAATTGAGCATGTTACAACTTATTTGATTACAATATTTTGTTACTAAAATATGTATAAGGTGTTCTTGAATATGTGATATTCAACTTCCAACTTATCCCATGCAATTTGGACATTACGATGGTTAGTTATGGTCTAATTACCTAAACATGTTTGTTTTTCTCTATTTTAGGAGAGTGAACTAGTATGGCCTATATCTCTGTGCCTATAAAACTTGAAGATGTAAATTTGGACCTATAATGAATTGATGTATCTTGTTTCCAATGCTACTAGTATTACCTCAATTGGATATATCAATCTTTAAATGTGACTATTTTATTGAAACACCCTATTTAAACATACTTTGCGGCCTAGACAGAACTTACTCTAAATTTCCTGATGTGTAAGTCCAAAAATATTGAGAAACATGTTCTAAATTGTTTACCCAATGTACATTGCTCTTTCCTCTATCAACCCTAATATTTCAATGCAATTCAAATGATCCAAAAAAGATAGAGAAAAAATGGTAAGATGACTCATTCAATGGAGACAACCTAAGGATCATTTCGTATGATACCAAGCATTGCAAGAAAAATATCCAAATATGCATAAAAGACACAATTCAATAATGGCACACCTAAATAAAATTTAACATTCAATGAATGCTACATCTAAGGGAAACCTCATTTACACCTTATGTTTAAAAATAACTCTCGATATCCATAAAAGTAGATATCCTTGTCATGTATAGAAGATAAAGGGTAAAATTAGAAATGATGAGCCAACCAATAACAAAAACAATAATATAAAAATAGAAATGTTTTTTCGAAGAAAAAATTCCAATATTAGAACACTAAAATTTCCACGTTTTCCTTGTAGTGAAAGAAATATATTAACCATTGAACAATTAACCACTGCCAAAATTTTATATAATGGAATGATGTAAGAAGTATCCCCTTTCCTTAACTGAATATTTATATGCAATGGTTGTATCAAAAGGGAGTATTCCATTAGAAATTTTCCCCTACATCTCTCCTCTAAATAACAATTTATAATAGGATAAATTATATTTTTTTCCAACTTCGAAGGTCGTGGGAAATCTTGTTTAAATATAATAGAGTATAATGTGGCCAATAACCCATAAAATATCATAGTGTAAGATTTTTTGCATCTGATTTCCCACAAAACACTAAAATATAAATGAATGGGGAGCTCGAACACATGTCAACTTAGACCCATCCATGTAAATGTTTTTCTAGAAAATATTAGATCTAGTAAATAGGAAGCATATAAAAGGAGGGTACATCCACAGGGTTAGGGTTCTAGCATTTCTCTATTCTAGTTCTTAGTTTCTTAGATATGATATATCCCTAGTTGAAAATACTTCTTGATATTGCTACAATGTATGCGAGGGGCATCCAAATTTATGACAATATAGAGGAGCATATTTCACCATACAATCAACATATCAATTCCATTAAGTACATATAGAATTCACTCAAGTTTGTGGTACCATACCATACCATCCTGTATTCATGTTTATAAATTAATTGTATTATTTCCACTAAGATGCCAATAGTTTGTTGGTGTGATGATTTTCATAGAATTCCACTAAAAAATTATCCTAAGCTCTAGTTCCCTAAGCTTACAATAATTGTTCACTTCTACCAGTAGGAAGAGTCTCACACATTTATCAACCTCTGTGTGACTGATGATCCATTATAAGGCCTCTACACAAGGTAAGAAAGGATACCAAGAAGTTACCATGTGCAATACAAAATATTTGATGTTCAGAAACACCTAGTCATCTAAAGTTCTAATTTTTGGGCTATTGTGAGGTATGAATTCTGGGAAATCTTAGTGATTGATCTTATTGAATAAATCATTCTAGGAGGGAAATAATACCTTGGACATGGTGCTCAAAGTTTTTTCTTTATACAGTGATGTGTATTCTAAAATCTTCCTCTGTGAAGGATGAATTATAGTTTCCACCTTGTGCCCAAGCTACATCTCTTCAACAACATTTGGGTTGGATGCTTCACTTGTCCTTATATTTTTTCCCTTAGGCATTTTCAAGGACTTTCGGGTATTAGGTCTATGTGGAGACATTTTTGTTCACAAAAACAACACATCAGAGCTCACATTTTATTCGCAATTGTACAAGAAAGACAACAACTAGAAAATTCAGATGCATACCTCGATAAGAAAACATAAATTAACTTTAACACTTAGCATTTATAGTCCCAACACTCAGAATTTAGCGATTGTTGTAACATATTCCAAATTTTATTAATTTGAAATTTTACATGATTTATAAGTTAGAGTTGCAAAAACATTTATCTTTGTAAAAATAAAAACAAAAATATAAAATAGTTTAAAAAAAAAAATCAATTTTGAAAAAATTCTCTTAATCATAGGATTTTTATTTTAGAATAGTTTTATTTTATTTTAAATAAAATCAAGTTTCATTTTTATACCTTTAGTTTACAGTTTAAACCACATTTTATATTTATAAAGTTTATATTTCATTTAAATTTTAGTATAAGCTTTTATATTATAGTTTTTAATAATAAAAAATGTTTGTTTCTTGCAGATTACAGTGCATGCAATGATCGTCAAATCAACATTCCACAAGGAATTGTGGTCCCCTCGCATGCTCGATGTTTAACAAAAGGTGGGGGGGGCCTCGAGACTCTACTCGAGTTAATGTGATTTTGACATGGCGCACATCTGTCATTTGTGACTCCGGGCTATGTGGTTAGCCTAACCATACCTAACCTCCCCACAATCGACATAAATCCAACATGTATCCAACATGAATTCAGCTGCAGGAAAGGTAAAAACATTTAAGATTATTATTTTTAAATTTTATTTCTCGCCAATCATGACATGACACATATGTATTTCAGAGATAAAAGAGAAAAATGTGAAATATTGGGCTATTTCAAATTGAAAGAGTTTGAGTCCCCAATTAGCAGTTCCTACGAGATTCACCACCATCACTCCATATTGATACATGTACCAATCAACATCCTCCACAGGTAAACCTAAATCCTTCTTATTATTTATGTTAATATTATCAAAATGTAGACATCTCAGCCTGCAAAAAATAAGAAAAATTTAAACCTTGTTGAGGAATCTCTTGTCGAAAAAAATAAGGATGTTTTTTATCCCTCTATTTTACACCACCATGAAAATAATGGTTTTCAATATTTGGTTGACCATTATTTTTCATTGTTGGCCCTCCACCAAGTTTTGGAGAACCTTGGTCATGTTTGACCAATTTTGGGACTTCGACAAGCTAGTCGAAGACAGAGCACTAAGGCAAAGCGGAGATCACGGGATCTGGAATTTTGGGCTTTAGGGATTATGTAACGAGTATGGGGATGTCGACCCATGGGTTTACCCATGCCTAGGCCCCATTTGTAAACGTATAAATAAGTATTTAGGAATTGTAAGAAGAAGAAGATCTAAGTTGTCTTTGTTCAATATCTATAAAGGTTGCAAAGTGCGATTAGTTGTGAAGGATCAGTGCATACTATGTGTTGAGAACTTGCAGAGTCAAGTGAAAGTGATTGTAAGAATGATCTGTGTTATGCCAAGCCCGAGGAAGGAGGATATGGTGAAGTACGAGCAGATATCCTATCCTATGCGGAGTTGGTTTTGTGGATCTGTGCATCTAAGAAGATTGAAAGAAGATAATAAAAAATATGAAGAGTTGGTGGATGTAGCCCCATGCTGGGGATGAACCACGTATATCCTGTGTTGTGACTTCTTTGTGTTATTGATGTGATATATGCTTAGTGTTGAATATTTATGTATGTTAGATGCATCTGATATAGTATATTAGCACTTAATAACATGAATGAATGCTAGATATGTTGATGTTATGTGCTAAATCGTTAGATGTGATTAGATCTGGTTGGATACTGCGTTGTTCTGTAATTAGGGTTTTATATGCGATGTGAATAAGAGTCAAAGAATAATTAATGTTAATTTCTAAGTTCTCTGTTAAGTATTGTGATCACAGATCTGTGTCCCATCTAGGTTGTAGACACTTGAGTCCTACAACCCCCCTTGCCTCTACCTTAGGTGAGACTTCATATGCTTCATAGGTGTTTCCAAAAGGGTCGGTAGTTAGGGTTTTGTTGGTGCGTTGTTGAAGAGTTCAACCCTGGTTCTGCCCCTATGCCAACAAATGGTTCTGTTGTCGGGACCTGAAACTGTGAAGGCTGGGAACTGAAGAAAATAGAAAGCTTTGCGTGTATATCTATTGTTGTGGTGTGTAGTATTCTACTTGATTTGTGAAGCTCTGTGCTAAGAAGGGAATCAGATATGAAGAAAAGAGGTAAGATAGTAAAGCTTTGTGCTCTGATAAAGGTAAGATAAGTGGACATTTTTGTTTCGAGAAAATGGATCTAGGCATGTTCGATAGATTTTTTCCTAGCCTAAAAACTAGGGCACAACTAGAAGAAAGAATATATGAAATGAATAGATCTGATAGAAATAGTGAAAGATATGTTATTCCTATGCATAGAAACAATGTTTGGACTAACAAGTGAATACAAGATCATAGAAAGAATTTTTTGCAGGTTCATCATTGTGATACCAGTGCGCAGTATAGTGAAGGTTGGGGATCGTATAAGAGAAAGAGAGGATTGACTCCTTGTTATAGTTTCATAAGACCAAGACATTGTTGGTTGTGGAGCCTAATTATCTTCTTGATTCAGAGGTCCTTGATTTCAGCTGTGTTTATACCCCATAAAGTATTTACACCCTAGAAGTATGTACACTCTTCCACGCGGTGGAGTGCAGAGGGGGGGTACCCCCTCTGCGGGGTCCGAGGGGCCTATCCCCCTGGCTGGGGGGTCTGGGGCAAGAGGGCCCCCAGAGAAAAAATTGCCTTGTAAAACTATATTGTAATTTCATTGTAAATCTGGACCGTTCGTTATAAGGTCGCAGATCTAACAATAGAGATTATGTTAGGGTTTTTTTCCCTAGAAGGCAACCCTCTTTTATGAGGGAAATGTATTGCGTCTATGTATGATGGTGAATATTGTATTCTGAGAGAGGAGACTGTGAGAGAAAGAAGAGGAAGTTACAACGGGTTTTTCTGTAGGTTGTATCCCTTCATTTGTTGGATAATAATAAAGGAAGGACCTGGCAATTTCTCTGGTGGACGTAGCCCACACTGGGTGAACCACGTAAATCTGTGTCTCTCTTGTATTTTGTGTCTTCTATGTTTTGTGTCTGCATTTGTTTTATTTTATTGCTCCACGGTCCTGTTTTTCTAACAATTGGTATCAGAGCGTAAGGTAACTCGTAGGAAAAGAGGGTTCCTGGTTCAAGTGGGAGCAATGTCAGAAGATGGAAAGTTTAGGGACGAGAAATTTAACGACCAAACTACCAATTATGGAAGATGCAAATGGAATACTATTTATATCAAAAGGATCTATTTCTACCATTGAGTGGAGTAGCAAAGAAGTCGATAGACATGAAGGACGAAGAATGGGAGATTCTTGATAGAAAGGATCTAGGAATGATACGGCTGAGCCTAGCAGCATCGGTGGCTTTTAATATTTCGAAGGAAAATACAATGAAGGGTTTGATGGACGCGTTGGCCAAATTGTATGAAAAACCATCGACGTCGAATAAGGTATTTCTAATGAACAGATTATTTAATATGAAGATGTCAGAAGGTGGGTCTGTTGCATATCATTTAAATGAATTTAATATGATTACTAATCAACTAAGTTCTGTAAAAGTGGACGTTGATGATGAGGTTAGGGCTCTTCTAATCTTGTGCTCATTGCCAAAAAGATGGAATTGATTGGTCATGGCTGTAAGTAACTCTGTCTCTGGTTCAAATAATTTAAAATTTGATGATGTTGTTGGTATTATCCTTAGTGAGGAAATGCGACGGAAAAGCACAGGTGAGACATCAGGAAATGCGTTGAACATGGAGAACAGGGGAAGACAAAAGGATAGAGGAAAGGGTTCAGGAACCCGTGGAAATTCTAGGAAGGGTAGATCCAAATCCAGACTTGGAAAGATAGAGTACTGGAATTGTTGGAAAGGACATCTGAAGAAAGACTGCAGAGCTCCAAAGAAACAAAGAGATGGACAACAGGAGAGAAATCATGAAGCAAATGTAACAGGTGATGTGTTACAAGATGCTTTGATTCTTTCTGTAGATAATATTTCTGAGTCTTGGG